>VWZS01006288.1:192728-408185 GCA_013397075.1 Rhabdornis inornatus | reverse complement strand
AATTTGCCCTAAACCACGACACTACCCAAGAAGAGCACAGTTACCTTCAATTCCTTGTGATGACACCAGGAAGACGGGGAAAAAGCATCAGAAGAAAGCACACTACTCAACTGGAATTTCATCTGTATTTTTCATTATCTTAGTATCATACTAAAGACTTTAAAAATGAGATATGCCAACAGTTTTGAGATAAACACCACCAAATGATAATGCAAGTGTTGACAATAATCAACAAACTATGGTTAAGGAAATGCAGTCCTATTTTCCTTCTCCGTTAAAGAAGACGAACTGTAAACACCTAAAATTAACTTTCCCACAAAAGGTACAAGCAAATGATTCCTACAGGAGTTACATGATTAAAACTAACAAAAAAAAAAAAAAAAAAAGAAAAAATAAACCCAACCCAAACAAACAAAAAACTAACAAAAAATAAAACCCCTTTCCTCGAACAGCAAACACATCTTCAACTTTAACAATAACTAATGTTAAAATGCCACACACAAGAAAAAGTGCTTTTAAGTAACAGGATAACAAAAATCTGCTTAAGTGCTCCCATAACTTACCCTGGGTAACTGGGATAAGTTGGGTAAGGTGGTCCCTGTGCCTGTGAAGATGCAGTGCTTGCTGCAGGTGCACTGGCTCCTGGAGGAGGAGCTGGAGCAGCAGCAGGAGCTGCAGCTGTTCCAGAGGGTGCTAATGCAGAAGAGGAACTGCTTGCTGCAGAAATCACTGGTGGTGGTGGCCGTGCTGGTGGCTGTGGTTTAGTCCCCTAGCAAGAGAAAGTGAATTAAGCTTAATTGAAGTCTTGGAATCAAAAACTCTGGTAAGATGATTAATTTATTTTTATTTTCATTTTAAACAGACATTCTATATTTCATTTATACAGATAATGCAAAGCATCTAAAAGGCAGTAAGCTTTTAATTTCAAATCTAAAAATGATGAACATGAATAGTACATAACACACCTCTCTGCAAAGCCTTAAGATTTTGCCCTCTATTCCACTTCAACACATTTCCAACTAAACCAGTATATCAAGGAGTGATACACATGAATTACAGATCAGTTTAGAGCTATCAAGTACAGACCCAGTATTTTCAACCCACTAATTCTGTAGCATGTATTTACCACCATGGTTCTTGGGGCTGGAGTGGGAGTGGGTGATGCCACTGGCTTACTTCCTGTTGCTGGCGTGGTCTGATATGTAGGCAGCGGAATGGAGGGAGCGCTGGGCTCCCTAGCAATGCTTTGCTGCAAATCTCTATTAAAAACCAAAGAGCAAACATGCAGCTTAGTTTAAGAATCATTTGTTATACACTGCAGCAAGTTAAGCCAAAAAGATGCATAAATATTAGACTAAGTCTAATATTTAAAGCATAACCACTGAGCTAGCTCAAACTAAATTTGGAGTCCAAATCACTTCCACGGAAATCATCCTCTAGTCAACTCTCCGATTAACTGCCATATTTATTTTCTAATAACATCTTTATGTTTTAACTCAGTACTGCGTATAGGTCACAACATTAGTCCAAACAGTAAGAGCACAGTAAGACTCAGCAGAATGTTTATTAACACTAACCCTACAGCCTTAACATTGAACATAAACACAGTAGAGACGTGAGATATTCAGATGTCTGCCTTGGTTAGGTAGCCTAACAGCTTCCAAACTACATGAATGTAGGAAGCCAAATAAAGGCAGGAGGAGTTGTAACTCACCCTTTGTTTACAAGCACAGAGCCCAGATGAAAAGAACAATTCTGCACAGGATCAAGTTAGGAAAGGTAAAAATTGAGGGTTGAGCAACCCATTTCTAAGATGGCAAGTACACAAACAACTGCAGTTTCACCAACCAAAATTCCAGTAACAAGAAGTCCTTTCTTATAAAAGGCTATGTACTTTGCTAAAGAACATTGATTAAATGGCAAACCTTTTCAGTTATGCTTTCCTCTTAAGAGAAGAGACTAAAAATCATATCTGAAACATACTACACTGTGTTTGATCTCATATAGGGGACAATGACAACATCAAACACTCTTCCTCACATGAAGGATCACATCTGCTTCTTTCCCCAGCATTGTAAGCAAGCCACATATCTAAGCAATGATAAAGTATGAGACTAGAGCAGACTAGAGATTAGAAGTAGAATACTGATGCTTTTCCCCCATCACACTGAACACATGGAAGGAAATCATACAATGAAGCATCTAACTTCTCAAACTAAATTGACAGCAGGAGCAGGGTGTAGAAATCATAAGCTCCTCAAAGGAAAGAATAAAATAAAATTACTAACAAATGCATGCCAAAAAGAATGAGAGTGAAATCATAACACGAAACAGATTCATGCTGAACTGCACATAGGAACAGTAGAGCAGACTTCAAAGTAGATTTTTCCATTTATTTCTCCTATCACATTCCTAGGAGAGGAGAGTAGGACTAGATTTAAAGTAAATAGGCTTAACACATCTATTCTTCCTTTCTCATTTCATCAAGTGCCATAATAAACACGTCCCCAAAGATAAATTTCTGATAAATACTTTAACATTTCTGCAATGCTTAAACAAAACATTGAAATCTTACTTGAGCAGTTCATCTCTTTCAGTCTTGCGAGCAAAGATAATGTCACTGCACTTGTTCTGGAATTTCAGGAGGATTTCTGTCAGCTCATTGTAAAACTAGTAAAGAAAAGTAAAAATACAATACGCTCAATCAGTACTTTCAGACTCCAGGCTGGCATACTTCTACATATTGATTCAGTTATAGGCATTGTACTATTATAGTGCCCAGAACCTGCCATTCCAATAAAGTTTACTAGTACATTCTATTACACTTTTCAAAACCAAAATTAGTTATCTGTTGTTGCCCATCCCTGTAACATCATAGAATTTTGTGGGTGTTTGTGTATGTGTGTAAATATAAAAATAGTTTAGGATAACTAAAAAATTGTATTAAAACCAGAGCAAAACTAGATCACTTCTGGTGATGAGCTATTTATTTTTGTAAAGGATAATTGCTTATTTTTAATATTATTGCTCTCAGGTCCATGTATTTCATTTGTATAGATATCTCAGAGGTTGAGTTTTTTCTACCTCATGAATTATCAATAAACCAGCAAAAAATACTTACTACAGAACCGTAAGACACCTTCCAGAAACCCAGAACAAAAGAAACAAAGCTCTCCCTATTATTTCCCATGTATGCAGTAACAACATTTAAAACACCAATTTTATAAGGTGATTAAATACCATGGGAGAACAGATGAAAGAATTTCTCAGATGGAACGGCTCATCTGGGTGCTTCAGCATCATTTACTCAGCTGCAATTAACAACTTATCTTATTGCCCAGAAAAGCTTATTTTCCAGATAGGAACAAAGCAGCATTTCACAGCTCCTGAAACAATCAAAATTCAAGCAACTCACTGTCCTCACTTCAGCAGTAAAATCCTCAAAAATGCGCCTGTCAGCTACCAACATCCCTAAAGTTTATTATGATTTTTGATTTACATCTCATTGTACACATTAAAAAAAAAAAGTCATTTCAATCCCTTAAGCATACCTTTGTGCCTTCTTTTAAATTGGCTACAAGTTCCACAAAGTTGTCATTCGCTACAGCTAAGTTCTTCAAGACTTCTTCTCTTAAATTAGATTCGTTGTTTGATTGTTTCATCTTTGAAAAATCCTGATGCACATTCTTGAAAGAAGAGAACAAATAAACAGTGCAAATAATGCAAGCTAGTTCCATGTAAGATTCTGTATGTTTTATTTTCTTTTTGCTCTCATTGCTTCTGTTTTCCCCAATACCTGCTTCTCCTCATCTCCCATCCACACTGGACTTCCATACTTACTACCTGCCAAGTGCAGTGACTATTACAACATACATTTCAGAACCGTACATATGTTAACTCACTGGCAGTAGGTATCACCAGTTAATTACCTGTTCTGTTGTGGGCTGCCTTTAATAATTCTCAAGCTCATCCTGCAGACTGTCTTTCCAAGGCTATTCTAATTAGGTTTTCTCCTGTACTAAGTTCCACTGATATTCATAAAATCATACTGAAAGTCAGTATTTTTAAGAAGCATTACTTGGAATTTGGTTGACATTGGCAAGCTATTAAAAGGACAGGGAAGAGGAAAACTTACAGAAGGATTACCTATTTACATCTCTTTTTTTTTTTAGGAAAATAAACAAGCAAACTTAAAAAGACTGTTTCAATTGCCAGAAGCCAACAAACTTTAACATTTGAATGTCCTGGAGTTTAAGTAATACCCATCAAGATATTTAAAGTACATTGTGCTAAAAAATAACCAAAAAATAAAACCGTTGCTAAACATGGTGCGTATGGTCATCTAAGAAATTTTTTTCTCTATTGGAAAAAGTCTCCATCATTACTCAGGTCTTTTCTCCAAGCACTAAGACTTCCTCTTTTGCCAGATGTTTCAGGTACCTGCCTCTTATAAATTAAGACTGAATTTATAAATAAACTTTGGGAAATGCTATTAAGTTTTACTTCAATGAGCTCTGCACGTACTGGAAGTCAAGCACATATTGTAAAGAGCAATTAGGAATAAACCAAGCTGTACTTCAGAGATCCAAAATGTCTCCTAGCAGGCAGCAAGGACAATTCTCCAGTTACCCCAGACAGAATTAAAATGGAGTGAGGGGAAAAAACAAAACAAACCCTAAAACTTTTTAACACACCACTTAAGCTTTTTTCAGGGACAAAATCATCTCCAGAATTGTGCCAAGGAAAGGCCCAAGAGAATTTACACTGGAGCTGCAGGGAGAGCCTGCTAAACACTCCCATTTCTTTCTAGTGAATACAAATCTATGCATTTTTCAGTGATTGTGGCATAAAGGATTATCAACTGACATACGACAGAATGAAAAGCAAAGCAGACTAGAAAGCAAAGTGAAACTTCTAAAGTACTAGACAGGTAGAAGCATCATTTTTCTTAGTTTAGGAGAAAGGAAAACATGCAGAGTGTTGTACCTGAATGTTTTTGAGAAGTTCTTCCTGTTTTTTTATGGACTCCTGCACTTTCTGTGTGTAACTTCCATAAATTCTGTCCAACTCAGTCACAGAGATAGCCTCCTCATTTATAGCACCATCCTGTGCAAGTGCAGTCAGGAATTTGCTTGTCATGTCAAAATTTACAGATTTCAGGTCATTTTCCAGTTGTTCTCTCTCCTTCTTAACTTCATCCAGATTGGCCAGCAAAGTTCTTAAGACATTAACAACCTAGGGAATATAAATGTCCTAAGTCAGCAGGTTTAGAAGAACTAATGGGGAAGTATAACCTATTAATAACTTGTTTCCATGTCGCACTCCTCACAGATGCTGGCAATATTTCTGCATGAGCATTTGTTTATGAATGTGTTTAAGGTGAGAAACCAGGAGAAATGTGACCAAACAAAAGATTTTCAAGCATTTATCAATCTATATTTGTTGTGGTCAGGGTTCTTGTCGGGTGAAACAGGTGAATAAACAGGAATGGCCTTTGCAAGGGTTTCACAGAGATGTTTATTTCAGCCACAGGTGTGCGCAGTCCCAGAGTTCAGAGGCAAAGGCAAAGGTAAAGTACATGGGGTTTTACAAGGGTGGGGTTAGAGTGTAGGGACCAACAGGGAACCAGGGTGGGAGTGACCAAAAGGCTGAGAGACAGAGAGAGGGCAGGGGGCTGTCCTAAGGGACAGAACAGCATAGTGCCTTTCAAGGTCTCCACATATATTCTCTTCTACAGGTTTGCTTTCACTAGTAAGGCTGAATTACTGCAAAACGTTTGGGTTTTTTTAGTTGATCAGATACCTTCCAATAGGTTATTCTAAGATGGCAGCAAAAACCACTGACTTCAAATCATTACTGTGAGAAAAATAATGTTGCTGTAGATGAGCCATTAACTTCTTGGAAAGCAAATTGGTGCAATTGCCCAATACTTTAAAATACTGAGCCATGTCTTATGTTGTCCCAAGAACCCAAGCACCACATCCCACTTCCCCACATAACAAAAATATTCATTGCTCCTTTTATAATAATCAACGAGTCTTGCTGTCCATGGTGACTGACTTTGTTCACATTAAATGAAACAAACTATTTGCAAGATTTCAAACAGGAAGACAACTTTTTTTCCAAAAGTTAGTTACCTCATCTATCAACTGAGACAGAAACAAGAGCAGCTAGGGATCGGCTTTCTTACCAATTCATGCAAGTTTACTTTGTTAGACAAATAGCGCTTCCATTCAAAATAGAGACAAATTTCACTGCTTTACCTCATTTCCCTGCAGTGTTTTGGCTGGGTTTGCAGAAGGAATGGCTGCATTGAGTTCTGCCTCTGGCTTACACAGAAGTGCAATTGTATCCCGGTGAGTCTGATAGCGCTCCTTCACCTGCCCATCTGCTTGCATAGCTTTATTCAAAATATTATGGTAATTGGCTCCCTCTGGGCACAGGAGGAAAAAAAAAAAAGAGAGTTTATATGATTTCAAAATTTGTTTCATCCAATCTTGCATCTGAGCAGTTTTTGTGCTTTTCAGCAAGTCATCATACATTTTTATAAGCTTGCACAATATGTAAGACTTTTATATAAAACTTAAGCTTTCAAATTATGTTTTAAGAAGTGCATAAACTAGGCCCTCTATTAATTCTCCAGTGAAGCATACAAAGGTATATGAATGAACACTGGTTTGAGCTACTCTGCAGATTTAAACCTCTGTAACTTTTCAAGACCAAGTCATTGGTATCAGTCCCTTCACAGCTTCAAAAAACAACGCATATTAGGCACACAGAAAACATGCTATAGTGATGGTATTAAGTGGTTTGACCTAATGCTGGGGAAAAAAAAACAAAACACCAAATTAAAGAGACAACACACTGATGGAAAAAAATGTTAAGAAGGAAAAATACACTGAAGTATTTAAGAGGCAGTTGAAACCAAATCCTTAGGAGGGCAGGCATTTTTAATTTCATCTGCTTTCTGAAACTTCAGCATGTACATGTATGAACCAAAGTGACTCAGAGTCCGCAGGCAGGTGCAAAGAGGAGCTGCTTTATCGCAAAAAACAGGCCTTTTTAAGCAGTTAGCCTGTTATCAGTTTACATAGTTTTAAGGCACAACAAGCCCAAGTCAACCAGCCACCATACACCACAACGTGGACATGTAGCAGTCACACAGCACATCTCTCTACCCCTATTCCAGCTGAATCACTCTCCCATAGTTCCTTTCTACTTAGCCTAAGTAGCATGCCTGAGCCATGATTTTACAAGGGTAACAAGGTCTTATTTTATAAGGCATTACCTATATGCAACATGCACGTACACACCAAAGGTGCAAAAGCAGCAGCAAATTCCCTGCTGTCACATCCTCTTTCAGGTCCAAATAACAGTGCAGACTGCAATCAGGGTATTTTGGCATAACCTGCCTCAAGCTAAAATTTGTGTATTTATAGATAATACCAGAGCACTGAAAACTACTTTAATTGATACTATGGTCATCCTTAGAATCCAAAGCATGAAACATGGACTTTACCTGCCCTCAGAGGCTTATAGAGTTCATTGGATGGAGTTCGCTGCCAGCGTTCTTTGAATTTTGTTCGCAGGTCATTGTCTGTAGCTTCTTCTTCATCTAATAATCTCAGAGACTGCAAGAATAAAATGTTACATGCATTATGAGCTGTTTTAAACATAAAATAGCTTCAAAATATGCACCTAGTGTAGAAAACAAAAACTGCCTCTACATTTTTGTAAAATAAAATTTGACAAGGCATGAAATGGACAAATCACTCAAATTTCTTTAGAATGTTTTCCCAATGCTTCCCCCTCTCCACCAACTTTTTTAAAAAGAAAGTATTTTTTAGGAAACATCCACATGTGACAACACAGTTTTTGTATAAAAATAACAAAAAATAATAGCATATTTTGAAAGTTACAAGCAAAGTTATTAAAGTTACAAGCATTTGAATACTTGTGCACTTTTCCTATTGTCATTTAAAGCGAAGCATTCAGCGGAGATGTATTTTAGAATGTTTTAGGGTTTTGGGCTTACTTCATCTAGAATTTCTTTGTTCCTTTGCAGCAGTTCAGGCAGATCTTTGATCAGCTGATCAACAGTCTCAATTCCCCCCTGCTCAATCACAGACTTAGACTTGCTCAAAATAGACTGAGGAACAGTATCACCAGACACATCTTCAATAGCAGCAGGAAGATTGAGGGAAGCCAACACACTGAAAAAGTCAACATGTTAAATAAACAACTTTAATCCTGAAAATAACACTGCTATCTAAACAATCACACAGCCAGTTACAATGGAAATGGAGTGTAATGTACGCCTCACTAAAAATACATTTCAAAGCTCTTACAAAGCTAAAGAAATCCTAGTCTTTCAGCACTTACAAAACACAGCAAACATTTTAGGTAGTGACTGGTAGACAAAAGAAGTAACTGCCTTAAGTTACATTGCTATCTCTTAGCTTGATACAATTTTTATAATTATTTAAAGAACATTTTTTAATGGCCATTGAAATGATGCCTTGGGTTTTGAAAATCCTTCTAGATTAATGGTACTGGAACTCTTTCTGAGCAAGTGCTGGACTCCAAAAAAATGAGGAAAGATGGAAGAAAAATAAATATTACTTGCTTTTAATAAGCTTTCAGATTTAACACCTACAGAAAAGTAGATCTAAATCCCCCTGCTGTGGTTTAAGTTTGCCAGCCTACCATATAGTAATGAAAAAACACTGCTATAATCTGGATATCCACAGGCTACAAGGCACCCAGGGCTTACAGGCCATGCACAACCCCTCTTGGGAAACTTAAGAAGAAGCCATATTTACCCATTTGCCAGATTTGTGGCTTCTCTCATCTGGGCTATTGACCTGTTTACCAGATCTGCCTTCCTCTGGTTATAAACACTCACAGACTGCTGCACTTGCAATGGAACCATCTTGTCAAACAGGTCTGCAATTCAAGTAGTAAAAATTACACAAGCTGCAGAAGCACAAACATCTTCACAGTTTTTTTGTACAGGTTGTACTACAGAGACTGACTTAAACAGTTTAAGATACTCTCCTTCTACTCCCCAAGATACCTTAAAAACAATAATCTATTTTTAAAGGCCTTTAGATTTCAGTTTTTAAGGCTGAATTGAGTTAGAAATAATTTAAAGACAATATCTTTACACCAATTCTAGAGTTACAAATCAGATTCGCCTTAAGGCTTCATTTCTAACTTTGTTTTATTAAAGGAAAAATATGAAAAGGGTAAGAGAAAATCTTTTCACAACTCATCTGTAGAGCCAACAAACCGAAGTTTTTCAACTTTATGGGACACCAGCAAAAAGATTAGTTAATATTGTGTAATTTAGTACTGTCCCCTACAAAACTTTTCCTTCTGAAATTAAAAGACTGGTTTAATATAGAAATTTTAGATATAGAATTGCTGCGAAAATCATAGAAAGATTTTTAAAAGTGAACATTTCAGATAAGAATTTTCAACCTATGCTTTATTACACTTATCATCAACAACAAAGTGGAAAAGAAAAACAGCAGTTTCAAAAACACAGCTGTACACGTAATAGAATGTAAAAAGTAAATGTTTATTTTTTCATGGTACAAATGAACTCCGTTGACCATGTGTTTCACAAAGCAACAATTACCCTACGCACACTACACACTTTGCTTACCAGTGAATTTCTGACTGAGTGGAACAACAACTGGAGTAGACTTCACAAGACTGGCTTTTCCAATGGACTCCAAATCTTTCAGGTCAGGAACCCGGTCATGGTAAATGAAGTCATTGTCTTTTTTGGCAGCTGCAAGTGTACGGTTGATTTTGTCAACCAGATCTTTAACATTTATATATTCATCATAGCGAGATGCTACCGTTTTCACCAAATCTGCCGCACGCTAAAAAAAATTAAAATACAGTTAAAATAATAAATTTTCTCTCTCCTTCATATATTCCTAAGAAAACAGATGAGCATACAAAAAGAGGTTTCAAGCTCTACCCTGCACAAAGTTGATAAATGCATACTGGTAACTTTCAAGATGTCAACGTCTTATCTAAGTCTGTCAAATTTCCTGCATATCAGTACACACACTGGACATGAATCTTCACAATCAGCTGAAGCAGCATTTCACATACTTTTTTTCCAAAAGATCTGGGGACTTGAACGAAGTAGTTCATTTTAGCCATTTCTTTTCTCTACTGTACTTAAAATATGAGACCACCTTATTTATTTCAACATCTAAGTCCCTCTACAAATCAGCTTTATGGGGTGAAAAATTACAAAGACTAAAAAGAGAATTGTTTGTATGATTTTTAAAAATTACTCAGCTTTAAAGCAGGATATCAGCAAAAGAACTAGGTATAGATCAGGCAGACTTTAACCTTTGGGGGATTTTTAATAACATTACGTGGGGAAATTTATCAACAAATCTGCCGTATTAGCTGTACTGAGATATGAAGCCTATGCAAACATAGAGATTTAACATGTCAAGCAGTATCAAATTGCCCAAAAAGCACTAAAACACACCTTTACAAAAGTTAGAGAGGTGCCTTTCATCTTTGCAGCTAATAATAATTCAATTCATGTGATAAATATGCTCAACAATTTCTGAATACGTGTCTTTCTTAGTTATTTGGATTTCAGAACTCCAACCAGTTTTTCAGGATTAAAAGTTTTTTCATATTTTTCAGAGAAGAAAGTTACTCACCTGTAACCTCCCAATTTCTTCACCAAATTTCTTCTGTTGTTTTGCCAGGATAGATTGATGATATTCTGCACTGGCCTGCATAATGCAGTGCTTTGCAGCCAGAACAGGAAACACCTCCTGGAAATAAAAATACTGACCAGGGGAAAGTCCAACCACATAAACCACCACAGACAACATGGGATGCAGGAAGAAAAAGGAAGAAGAAAATGAAATTAGAATCACCCAATTAATGGTTTAGAAAGGTTAAAACATTATAGAGGTTAATGTCAGAGATCATGTGGCTTTGCATGGATTGAATATTTTTTTTAAACTACTGTTGCAAAATTCTTGGTGTCCGTTATTTTAGATGAGCCATGATTTAAATTCAAGCCATGAAGTCACAACATTTACTTCAAATATAAGAAATGCATGCATGTAGTAGAAAGGACAGTTGCAAGAACACATCCAAGCACTCCTAGACAAAGCCAAGGCAGTGAGCATTCTTAAGAAATGGAGGTGGGTGGAAAGATAGGTCTTCTAGGGGTTTTTTGGTTTGCTTGTTTTTTAATTAAACAAAGTAATTACACTTAAAACAGCAGCAGGCCTATCAAGAAAGCAATTACAATTATGAAAGAACAAATAAAGAAGACCAGTAACCATTAACAAGGAAAGCAACTTAAAAGTCATTTTAGACTTTATATAAAATGCACTTATCTTTGCAGGAGTACCAACCAAGACATGAAGAAAACATTACGCTGCAGCACACAGTACAGACATGGTCTTAGATCAAGGATTTGGCCTTACTGTTTTATTTCTTAAATCAAGGAGCACTGGAAAACCAGAGTGATGCTTTAAAGACCTCAGTATACAAAAGACCTGCTTCTTCACATTTGTGCAAACTTGCTGCTCCCCCAGAGATGGAAAAATAACATTAAAAAGAGGTAAATTTGGATGACAAAGCTGCCTGGAAGGCCTTGCAACTGGAGTCCAATGCATCCAATCAACTTTGATGTCACACTCCTAAACATGTAACTGTTGTCAGAGCTGGCCTTAACCAGCAAACCTTATGCTCTTTCAAATAATCACTTGTCAGATTACTTTGCAACTGGAACAAGGAGCAGATCTACAGCTTAGAAAGGTACATGACGATGAAGGATAAAGTAACAGCTTTATTATATCTCACTGCCTGTCAAAAATCATCATGAACAACATAACACCTATGTGAGAAACATTCAAGGAACATGAGAAAGATCTTTCTACCTCTTCTAAAACCAACAGCATTAAAATGAACAGTCAAGATTAAATCGGTGTATTTTACAAGTATCAAGATTGTTTCGGGATAGTGCAAGAGAAGGCAGGCAGAAGGACAGAAGACACACACTGACTTCCAGTCATGTTTTTTGGTAACAGGTGAATGATTGAATATAGTACCTCTGTATTCAAGCTGTACTCAACATGAGAGCAAATTTCACATGGAAACACTGAGACTAAGAAGCCAATTAAACCCAAATACAAAGTGCTAGTTTGAAAACAGATTTAATAAGGCATTAAGTTCTAAGAATACATCCCTAAATAACACCAAAACCATTTCAAGTTAACTTTAACGAAATGCATTAAAAATAAATGCACTTCATGTAATAAGATCTTACTTATTAAAAAAAAAAACACCACACTCTTTTGCCCCCTCAATTCATCACTGTTTTTCAAATTACAGGTTCATTTCCCTTAAAAGCAGCAATATGTCAGCTTGAGAATATATATTTTAAGTGTCTTTCATTAAGTCCATTGTAAATAATAACAGTTATTCACAATAACAACATACCCCTCATTATTTCCATAAGTTACTAACCTTGGGCAAAGTATCTTTATATTGACACTGTTTGTAAGCATCACCATAGTAATCTGCAGCTTGATTTGCTAATTTAGCTATGATACCATCTTTCATTTTATCTGTGGGGAGAAGGATTAAAAAACAAAAAATCATCATCAGTTTTTACAACTGAACAGGTGATTATTTCACCTTCAAACAGCAATAACTGCATTTTAAGTGTACAGCTCTACATTATAACTCAAAGGTGGGATCCCATTCTTCCCTCCCGACATCCAGCAGCAGTTTCCAGAATCTCTACTGCAATCATGACACCAAAGGTTCAGTCAGTTTTGCAAGAAATCTTCTGGCAGCTGCAAGCATTTATGCAGGATTAAGAACGATGCTTTACCTCAAACCAATGGCAAGCTGCCAAAAAAGCCACAACAATCCCCCCATAAGTCTGCCAGCTTGCTCCCGGCCCTTCCTTGTGCCAGCACAAGCACTTGTGTAGCTATAGTCAAAGAATTTAGCTGAAATCTAGTTAGCATAATAGGTTTTATTTTCAGCAGGATCTGTTCCTAACCCAGCTCCATGTCAGGACTCTGAAAAAACTGCAACAGAGAAGTTTCCATTACAGTCCACACCACTGTTAGCTTACAGCAAATATAGAAACACCATTCCCAGACATAAATAACCACAGCTCCTCAAAGTCATATACACTACTTCCTATCAGCCCATGTGCCTATCTGGAGTGGTATCACCTGCCTCACATCCTCATCCTGCTCCTGAAGCCAAAACTGCTAGAATAGGAACATTCTGCAACTCTTTATCTCCTTTTATAAAGGAGATCTGCACTATTGGTAGTGCAGGCCAGAGGTTATCTCCTTTTATAAAGGAGATGAAGATAACCTCTGGCTTGCACTAGCAATTCAGCCTTCCAAGAGAAGGCAGGCAATAAATGCAAACACTGGCTGTCCACTCTAAAGAGCTGCCCTTAGAAACAAGCACCCCTTGATTCCAGTGACCCTTAGGTACTGACATACTGATAAGCACGACTGTGGACTATGGGGAGATTATGAATTCTGCAGAGTATGCTTCTCTGTCAAAATTCAACCAAAAGAATTCCCAAGTGGTCTGCTCATACCAGCATATTCACATATCTATCTACAATATTCGAGACATGAGCTGTTATATAATATATTTAGCTTCTACGAGGTAAACATGTTTAAGACATGCCAGAAAGATCTTTTCACTGTGGAATAGGATTTAGAAGACAAACTGGGAGACAATACCTTATGAAATATATCACCTTTCTTCTTTGCTAGAATGTTCCTGTCTGGTGCAGTACATATTTAATAAAACCAAACCACACAAAAAACCTAAATAACTTTTCTTTCTAGCCCCACCAATTGTGCAGTACTTGCATCTTCCTTCCTATAGCAGGACCATTAAGAAAGGAAAAAATACTGGCATATAAACTACATTTCCGTTAACAAAGAAAATGTTAGACTCATTTCTCCACGCAGAAAACTCAGAATGTATCCTTCACCATCAGAGGCTTTAGTTTTCACTCAAGTATCTTTAAAATATTGCAGCTACAATGTAAGCCTTAATTCAGAAGGGCAAACGCGTTCAGACTTAAAGACACTTAAAACATTAGGAAAGGCTCAGAAATTAAAATAACTGGCCTGTAGTTATGTAATGAAGTGTCAATTGGCTTTTGCCAAACACTTCTGCTTCCTTCCAACTTCTAAATAAACTCAATTCTATCAGAAACACCATTGTAGTTGGTAAGCTGATAAATGGACTATCTCGTATGAGAGAAAACCCAGAAAATTCCAAGTAAGGTAAATAGTAAATGTGGCAAGAAGCTTAATTTCTGTTTTGAGATCTAACTTTGAAGGATTTGCATTTGAAAAATAGGTTTTTGAAGTTAATCATGTTGTCAAACATGATTCTTCACAAAATGTCTTTCCCCTTAGAGAAAAGGACCAAAATCCAGCATAATCTATAGCCTTCATAATCAGATGATTATTAACCTTACTGTCCTTCAAACACTGTCAGTCTTGTGGTCCTAGCAGTACTCACAAAAATCTTCAGTTCACTGGGCACATCTGAGGTTTGGATTAGCCTTGTTTTGTCTCTTTCATGTTTTTGAAAAGAAGAAATCAAGATGGTGACAATCAATTTGTCACACAAAATGAGGGATGCACCTGCTCCATTCCTGAAGGAAACATTTCAGACATTTGTTGTACAAATTTATTTCAAAGCAATGTTTGATCAGCCAGAGACTAAGATACCACTACCAGCATGATAAAAAACAAACAATTTATCAGCTGGCTGAAGGACAACAGTTTCTTGTTGAGATTCTCCTAAAGGAAGAAAGGCTACAAGAATTTTCAGGGATCTTCCTTGTGAAGACAAGAAACATTGCAGTTAAGACAACCCACATCTTCCTCCAAAGTATTCCAGATTATGTCAGGAGAGAGAGCACCATTTGTGGTCAATCACATTTGACATCTATGTCCTTAGTTCTACTTTTAAGTATCTTTAACTTCTAGATAAACAACTTTTTCTGAACAAAGAGAGAAGAGCAGAAGAGTAAGAAATTTTGTATCAAAGATAGTACCATTCTGCTGAAAAATTCCTTGAAGTGTAAGTTCTTTAACAGTTGTATTAAGATAGCTTGACTGTGAATGTGTATTTCACAATCAACCCTTAACATCTAGGGAAATTATTTTTTGTTCTACCTGCAGGAGCAATCAAGCAGAATTTGTTTCCCCTCAACTCTTAGAAATTCCCCTTTGTTTCTAGCACAGTAATTTCCTTCTAAATTCTCATGAAATAACTCCCTAGACAAAGGAGAAGGTTGCAAAACCCCTTATGCACCATTTTTAGTACTCTCAGTTCTTTCAGAGAATGTCTCTTGTTTTCAAGGGGGAAGGGAAAAAATATAATCCAGTAATATCATTTGTAAAGACTAATGGTTTTGGACATAAAAAAGCAGGTAGGAGAACTGCACCATCAGGTGAACCTTAGACATATTCTTAAGGGAATATGTATTTTGTGTTTAATGACCTGCAAGGAGCATGGGAAGAATCAGAAAAGGCAAATGAAAAGTTCTGAAACACCCTCAGTGTTCCTAGTGTCCTTAGTGTAGGCTCTTAGTAATTTAAAACACTTCTAATTTTCTGGGGAAGTTGTAACATGCACTTAAATACACAAGCCAAAAACTAAAACATACCTCTTGTCGCTTTCAAAAAAAAGACTTCTTGGGCTTGAGCCAGCATAATAAGACTGAGAGTCCCAACTGTGTCTGGAGAGATATCTACTGTAGGTTCTCGATTCAAGGCTGACAGAACTGTGTCTTTAATGTGTTGAAAAGCACCACTAGCAAACTAAGTAAAACAAAATAACATATTATCATCCATTCTTTACATACGTATTTTCTCACTAAGAAACATAATACATATAGAAACACCAAAATAAAGCTTCTTTGGTGTATGGTCTCCCATTTATTGTTTAGTCACCAAAAACAACTTCTTCTGACCTCTGGTACTTGTAGCCACTTACAATGAGACAGTTATCATGACAGACTCTAAATAATTGGTTACACCTAATAGCCTAAGATTTTAACGCATTCCAGAAAGAAGATTATTACTGTAATACTTGTGAAAATTAAAATTTATACTAGCTAAAATTATTGAATCTTAAGGTGAAGGTTTAGTTACCAACTTGGTTGAGGGAGAGAGTATGGGGAACTCTACAGAATTATATCCTCCAAGTCTGATAAATAAATATGTTACAAGACCAGGTACACAGTCAATCCATCTTTGCAATTAAGAACAGGAACATATGTACATATATGTATTTTTTTATATGTGTATATAGTTTTAAAATTGAGAGATACTTGTTTGATGTCTTAAGAATACGAATTCTGAATTCATAAAGACAAGCAGGAAGCCTCTGTACCTGATAGTGCTTAGCTGCAGCTTTTAGCCCTTCATCGTTATCCAGATTCTGTTCTGCTGCAATCTGGCTTGCCAGTGCTCCACAGTTGAACAAAACACAGGTCTTCTCATACCCCAAACTTGCCAGAGCTGCAGGCAAGACAGACAGTTAGCCAGACTTCTAAGAAAATAAACTTCAGTTCTCTAGCATCCTACAGATGAGGCAAACACTACTATTATCAGTAAAGGCATCAACAATTTAAAGTAAAAGCAAACAAAACTCCAATCTTACTGAACTTTTCAAGTTTAAGTCATCTTCATTCTGAAGGTTTTACAAAGTCTAATTTAGTACTACCACAAAATGCTTCCATGTGAGCAACTACAGAAAGTGACACAAAGCATAAAAGCAATAGCATGCTTTTTTTTCACATTAAAATGTATACAAAATAATTTCAAAGTCTTTCTAACTAGAATGCAGCTTTTTGGCTCTTGAAGCATTACCAAGCAGTCATCTGAAATATGAACTTGCACTCATTAATCACTTTGCAATAACTGACCAATTACAAAGACTTTCATGTTCTGTTTTCTATCTATTGAAATGTACAGAATTTTTCACTTTTAAAGTTACTGTTTCAGGCTGAAAATGCTGACAAGTATTTCCTTTATACATGTACTGAAACAGTTAAGGATTGACTTAATTAAAATCTGATCTCACTAGACAGCAGTGTAGACTGTCCAGAAGCAACTCCTGCAGTACTTCATAGGTCCAGAGGATGAAGCCCACACTTCTAGAACTAGAAATACCTGAACAGGAACCATTTTGATTATTGAACTGCTTTCAAAAGGTTAGTTGCCCTACATAAGTGCTTGACAAAAACAAGTACTATAGATATTAGTCTCTCACTAGTGTCAAAAAGTGTCCAGACAGCCCTCATAGAGGACTCTTAGTCCTTTAAGAAGTGACAACTAGTGAATTTTCAATTTCACAAACCCAGGTACAGTTATCCTTAAAACATGAAGGTACTAAAGATGTACATTTGTTTCATTTCACTGACATCCAGCCTCCTTAAACATTAAATATTTATCTAACACCTCTCTGACGCTTCTATGTTAGTGCTCACTAACCTGCACTAAGTTTTCAGCAAGTAAGCCTAAATCTGACATGCTATTTTTCCCATGTGTTTCCAAGCGAGTTACACTGTCACTATTTTACCAAGATAATCTCCCTTCTATAACTTTATTTTCCAGAATTTTTCTAAGAATAAGGTCTTGAACTTAGACAAAAGCTGTTTAAACTTTGAAAAGACTAAAACAAAGACAGGAAAGAAAAGAAAACAAGGCTCAAAAGTTTCTGAAGTGCAGAATTACTTTGTACTCTGGACTGCAACTCAAGTATGATTTACTATATGTATTAAGCACATCTATAGCAATACAGATTTTCTACAGACTCACCTGTTTACAGCACCACCTATTAACTTAGTCAATATAATTCAGATTACATGCCATGCTGTGAACTTGGTCACTTTTCAAGCAGTCACAGTACCTGTCAGCTACCACTGTGACACAGACTTTGGATCCAGGAAAGGTGGGAAGCAAACAATTCAGCACCACAGCAAGAGCCAGAACTCTTAAACTGCATCCCTGCATCTTGTTGCCATGGAAGTCTCAGGAGCTTTACGCTGAATTTCTATCTAGAAACTCCTCTTAGAAGTCAAGAGAAATTTTACTTCCCTGATCACAGATAGCTTTGTTTTACACTGAGAAACCTCACCACTAATTCTGATCTCCTTTTGTTAATTTCTTTCCACCAAGATCTGCTTTAAAGTTTCCCTTATCCCATTGCTTGTTAACTGAGCATTACTCACATCTAAGTTAAAAACTTCTTTGATATTTGACAAAGACTGCTGCATAAATCTCTGGCCATCTACCTCACAGATTATTTAGAGTGGTATATAATTAACGTGCAGACAAGCAAGCTTCCTCAAGCTACAGTAATATCACATTTATTCAAATTCGTACAGTAATCATCATTGTTATGGTTACTGATTTTTTTTTCCTCACAATTATTACAGATCTCTGGTGATTCACAGACTATGTTTACATCATAACTAAATATTCTGAACTTTACAATTAAACAGATTCAATCCTTATTAAATGTTAGGCCCAAAGAAGAAAGAACAAATCAAATTCTGAGAAAAAACAAAACCAAAGCATCTTCAGAAAGGTTTCCAATTATTCAGGACTTCTTAGAATACTTGGAACAGAAAGCAAGGATCACCTGAGTATGTATGCATAGGTATGTGGTGTATTGTTACAGATACCGTTTACATGAGCACAAATGTTAGCATGCGTATTCAGAACACAGGAAACTGCAAAGACTTCAGTAGTTGCTAATGGAGAGCTGTATAAAGTAGGCAAAAATCTTTAATAAAAATAAAACCAGAGTAAAGTTCAAACACTTTTTCCAGGCTTTGTCTGAAACTTCAAAATTGCAATGGTCATCTTGCAATGCCAATCATGATGAAGTTAGTGGCAAGCGTCCCAAATCCATTTTATGACCCTGAATTTGTAGTGCAGAATTGTCCCTCTATGACTAAAACAAATCTGACTCAAACTCGTTATGTTTATGGGGAAAAAATACAATTTTTTGCTTTCCAAGTGTTCAAATCTGTATGACATATTTCAGAAAGAAGTGATAGAAGAGTAATTTTGGAGCACAAGCAAATAATTTTATTCTCTTGAACAAAATGTGGTATCAAGACTAGGTTACTGAAGCCAGCTACCATCACTCCCCTTCTGGAGCGGACTCACTCACTCATAAGCACACTTCATAATGATCTTACTCATTTAGAACAGGAAGAGCTGCATTACCCAAAATCTACTGAACCTTAATGTTAACATGAACAATTTTGGTAAGTATCAATTGGAGTTGTTCCCAGAAAACATCTGAGAAGCAGATAGCACAGCTACTCTCAGACTGCACATCTATTTGTGCCTCTGGAAATCTAATATAAAATCTCAATTTTGTAAAAATTCTTTGCATGGTGCTTATTTGCTTATTATCAATGTTGAAGTGATTAGTTTGTTACCAATACAGTTGAATTCATTTCAAAGATATGCTGAGAACACTAGAAAGACTACTAATTCTACTACATAAAAATATTCTCAAAGTTTAGTATCATTAATACTTAATTTTTAGGTACATTCACATACCCAATTTGGCAGATCCTCCAAAAAGCGATCCTTTATCAAAAGCATCTTTCCACGTAAATGTGACACAGACCTGGAAGTTGTAAAAAAGAAAGATCTTTACCTCTAAAATCAAATATAATCTTAAAATACCACGAATTTATGCATTTAGCCCTTGTATTCTAATGGTATAAAACCTTTCATTCACTTCTTGGAACATTACAAATGTTCTGGAAGTTTCAGGAAATCATCAAGAAGTACTCAAAACAAAATTATGCTACATTTTTTCCTTCCTGTTAGTTTGCTCAAAACATTTCAAGTAGACAAGACAGAAATTCTCAGAATTATTTTTCAGCTCTGTTCATATTCTGAGCAACAGATAAATTTGTTTCTGAAAAAGATACTCCTGCTCCAGTAAGTCTGATGGGTTGGTATGATCACGGTTTAAGGAAACCACCCAACCGGGCAGTTTCTAGTGTGCCAAATTACCTGTGTATTTGGATCTGTTGTGCAATACCAAAATCCACTCATTATTATGAGTGAATTCAACAGCAGCATTATCAGGAGATGCCCTCAGGAAAGAGAATGCAGGCAGAAACAGCACGACTTATTTATACTTCCGGCATATACTTCAGAGTCAGTGCAAATACTTAACAGAATCTGCTTTCAAGTTCCACAATACAATTCCTTATTCACCTGATCAAGTAATTGTAGGCAACTGGTATCAAACCAGAAAAGATGGCAAACTTTCTCAGTTTAAAGTGCTTGGGGAGAATTACTTCAGAAAGAGCAACAGCACTGCTTGATAGTGTATTTTCATCTAGCAGCAGTGATAGTGCAGCATGTTCTGGTCCCCAGCTGCACTGCTGCATCCACTGACTACTTCTCCCCTTAGGTGGAACAGTTTATAGACATGCAGATCTTGCTAAGTTTTCCGATTTTCCTTGTCTCAGGGTTTCTAGATTACCATAGCAAAGGATTTGCTTACTGAAAACCAATGTGCAATTATTGGCTGCAAGCAAACACAGCTCCATGCAAAACTCATATAGAAGAAAGATTCAAATTATAACCTGTAAGACTGAAAGAAATTATTCCTTTTAATCATTATACAACCATTTAAGTATGATTTGTTGATTTCATAAAGAAATATAAATTCTGTCATATTTGTAAACACATTGAAAGAAAACCACACCTTTTTCCAACAAAATACAGGACCCTACAGATCTACTCCAGCCTCCACCTGAGGAAGCCTTTAATAGGGAGAAGTTAAACTGAATTTCTCTCTAGAGGCATGATTTTAAAGAAATATGGTAGGAAAAAACCCCAAACCCTAATGAACACCATACCTATATAAAAACTATGTCATGCAGAGGCAGGAATAAAGTGATAAATTCTTAAATGGATTATTCTGTTAACTGTTGTGAAGGAAACATCTGTCCTGCTTCAAAAAACAATCATATTCCATCCATTTCTATAGGTTTTCCCATAGAAATTACAAATTTAAAATCCTTTAGAACATAGTATGAAACAGACTTCTTGGAAAGCAGAGTTGAAGAGGAATCAGCACAGCCTGACTCTTTCTGCCCTAGACCACAGTGATAGTAGCCAAAGCCAAAAAACGTTTCTCAATCTGTAAAACAAAAGCAGCTACGGCCACTAGAAGTGAAGTTTCAGCATAGACTGTATGTGAGCACCGACTATAAAATAAACAGAGATTACGAAAATAAGGCTCAGAGAGATCAGATGTCTTGTTCAATAAAAGTACTCCTTAGAGGATTGGGTACAGGCTTGGAAGTCGCACATCACAGGTGCCATAATTCAGTAACTGGTTTGGTAGTCTTCTTACCTGATTTTCAGAGAATGGAAACTTTGGTTCAATTGAACACAGCTGATCATAGTATCTACAAAAAAAAAAAAAAAAAGAACACACAGCTATTAGATAAATAGTTTTGGTTTATCAAACTGGCATATATGGTAGAGAGAAAGGCACAAAAATCCTACACACAGGACACAGGCTAAGACGCTCATTTGTAGCAATGGAGGATTTGCAGGATGGACAATTTCTGTGTAGGAATCCCTTCTGTCAAGGGATTTTTTTCAGTAGAGGAACAAGTTCAGCAGGAGATAGTTTTTCACAAACAATATGGGAACTCTGTCTCAGTCAGAAGTAAAACAGTATCACAGACAAAGCTGATCCAGATATCACTACCTGATGGATGGTGGATTAGAAAAGAGTATCATGCAAAGGAGTCCCTGTATACATACAGGCAGACAATGAGTACATTAAGTCATGCTGCAAAAGTAAATTAAGTACAATATTAAACATAATATTAACATGCCACACTGTACTCTCCTGATCTGAACATTATAACCCAATTTCAATGTCTTTGAAATAGATGCCATTTGCCTTGTTTCAACTGGAGAGACTAATAATTGATAAAATTCTTTAGTTGTAAACTTAATTTTCATTGGAATATATTCTAGTAGTCACAGTGAATTAAACCCACAATTTCTCTGTGACAATATTTTGTCTAGTCACAGTGGAAGATGTTTACGAAAGGATACCAGAAAGATAATACACTGAGTATAGCATAATCCCTCACACAATCTATCCAGGCAACAGTAAGGAATTCAAAGTTTTCCCATGTGGTCCCTACACCGGCATCATTTGTTAAACATGACAGGCTGGATGCAGAACGTGAAACCTTTAGACTGTTAAGAACACATAACATGTGAAGCCTGTTTCCTATACTCTTCCTGTAGCAGTGGCCACACAGGTATATGCTCAAGATTGTATTGGTCAAATTATTTTATAAAGAATTTATATTCCCAATATACAAAACACCTTGCAGTAATGGCTTTCACAGTCTGTGAAACAGGACAAACATTGTTCCCAATTCCTTACACTATTAAATACTGATCACAACAGATACAAGCATGAGATGCACGTACAAGACCTGTGTTGTACAGACAAAAAATGTTTATTTAAAAATTCAAGAAGAATTTTCAAAATTCATATACAGTAAAAATAGTGTTAGTGTATTTTTCAGTTAATTTTATCTGCCAATGTATATCAGACTACAGGTTTCTGACTTCAACTGAGCCACTGCAATTTAAGATACAATATACCAAGCCATATCAAAAACTACAATAATTTGCAACAGCAACAGGACTTCCACCAATAACTGAATTGAAAGAAATTCCTTGTACGGTTAAAAAAAAAGTCTGCAAATATTTACTGTGATGGCAATGTAATCAAAATTAAACGACTTACCAACTTTGTGAAAGGTATAGTTAAAAATAATAACTAGCCCTGAAGATCACTGCAACCTATATATTTTAATATACTTCCTCCACTGCCTTCATCTGGTCTCAACACACTTGTTTTCACATGGTATCACAAAGAAAAGGAGACTTTGCATGCTGTCTCCTCTTGACTCAATTTAACTTGTTACCCAAAAGCCAGTACTAAAGCCAAGCTGTCTTTCCACATTCCACGATTACACTGTCCTCATCTGCCATGAGGATGGAGCAAAGGAGCAAAGCTCGTCAAATGTCCTTGTGAAGCTGGGTGTGCCCAAGCCTTGGCTCCCTGCAAACAGACCATTCTTTGTGTCAACATAACCACAGACAAAATAAGCCAGAGGGGTGTATACTACTCTAAATAGGGCTTTCTGTTTGGTTAGCTTTAAACAAGTTCAGAATTTATATTACTGGTTTCTTCACTATTTTAAGCAGATGATGTTATTTCTTCTTAAGTAGAATTTCAAGTTCTCTAATAAGATTTAAGAGTTCTTTAAAACTCTGCAGACAAAAAAAAATAAATCCCAGAACACAACCATGTCAAATTTTCTAGTTTCATAAATATAAATGGTATAAATAGAACAGTATGCATAAAACTAAACATATAAAAATGGTAAATGAAGATGTTAACTACAGAACAGCATAAAACCAGAAAGCAATACAAGAGGAAAAGACACAAAGGATGCACAAGTCAGTTACACACAAAAGATGGTAATAAATACAAAGGTGAGATTTAAAACTAAATTTTCAGTAATTTAAACTATCAAGATACAGAGAACACAGGGCACAACACAGAGGAGTGCTGTGTTTGGCTGTGCCAGTGAGGAACTACTGAGGTGCTCTGCCTTTTACTGCTGCAGTTGTAACACAGATCTAGTGCTCAAAATACAGCAATCTCTCATCAAAACCAGCATTATACACTCCTAAACGCTAGTAAAAAACAGCCATCAAATGATTAGAAAGTCAAGGTTTAAATTAGAATTTAACTAAAATATCTGTATTGCATTAAACTCAAATACTGTGCCTCCTCCAAAGAATCATAAAGAAAAATCTCCTTCAAAAGAACATCAAAAAGACCAAAGTTCTCTTTGCTCTTCAAGATAAGAATAAGAGTCCTGAACTCACAGCTGGAAACCACAACTGCAACTTTCAGCCCTAAGAGAATTCGAGCATTCAAAATAAAACCATGCACTTCCCCACCCCCCTTCTTTTTCAAAAACAACTGCAGGAGTTGTTAGCAAAATTAAAACAATTAAACTTGCACCAATATTCCATATCTCCAGAAAAAGGAAATTAAGCCCAGGCTATCTTTAATATTGGAGGAAGCAAGGAATCCCTTGAAGTTATAATTGTACTCAGAACTAAAAAAAAAGAAAAACACCACTAAATCAAACCTGCTATGACAGAACTTAAGGCGAAACATCTGTACCAAGCTCACCTACATCACCTTCAGAGCACTCAGATTCTCACAAAACAAAGAAAGCTTGGAAACAGCCTGAGGTCTTTCCCAGTTACCCAATGAAAAGGGGCACAGTCAATCTCAAATGCTTCTCCAAGAGAAGCATTTGCATTCAGCAGTTGAACAACAGCACACCACACACTTTCAAGCTTTATTGGTCACAGCTTGTCTAGGAAATGTGGCTGCAACAGAGTTCATCCATACAAGAAAAAATAATCTGTAGTGACTACGCAGCAAAACAAGGCTTCTAAAAATTACAAAACTATGGGCAAATCCTAGATTAGCTGGCAGAAGACTAAGCCTTCATTTCTTAAGAGTTAAATGGTCTACAATGCTCTACTAGGTATTATGGTCTATTAAAAGCCACAAGGAAGTAAAACTATGCAAGCGGTAGCCATGTTCTAATTAGTTCTTCTAATCTTACTTTACCGAAAAGTTTTAAACTCCAACTTCAATGAAATTAAACATTAAGACTGAGTATTGCTCTTAAATAGCAAAATGAAAGCTGGAAGTTGGAGAGGCAAGGAGATTTTCAGAGGAAACACAAGGCATTTAGGCACTTGTGTATCTCAGCTGGATACTTCAAACTTCTGGATATGCAGACAGTTTAAAATAACTGTGTCTTACAAAATAATTAAGAAAATATACGTCAGAATATTCTTACAGAGTACGAGCAAACTTATTCTCTAGCAACTGTAATGAATATAAATGGTCAGTCATAGACCAAACATTCATAACTTGTTAGAAATAAGGGAAAACATACATCTAATGATTTTATCTTCTCCAACTTACAGTTAATTCAGACCTTCATCTTATCTCACTTCCACTATAAAAGGAACAAATATTCTCAAGCAATACAAATAAAAATGCAGATGTTTTAAGATAGGAACTTCTGCATGGACAGAATATCACTTCACATTTACTTCATGTGTTCAGAGCCACATTCAACAGCTCCATTCTACTTGCAATGGCATCTGCGCCAACTATATTCGTCTGCTGATCACCAATCACTGCAGAGATCACTGTATATGGAATTGACTCAAATCCAGTAGTTATGCAATTTTAAGTGGTTTCCCTCGATTATTCAAAGAGAAAACCTGAGGTGAAGTTGCATACTATAGATAAATTCATTTAATAATCTGCTGGCTCTGAAACAGGGAGGTCCTGCTCAGCCTCTTGGTTTTCCACAACAGTACTTTTATTTATTTTTGCACCATCTCTGATGTTCATCTGACCCTCCACTGAACTCATTCAAATTGCTCAGAATACCATGCATACATTCTGCCTTCCAGAAAAGGTGTAAGGATCAGAACCGAAAAGTGGGCTGCCTTCTTTTGGTGCTGCAGAGCAACTGTTAGGGTGAAGTCACAATGTGGCTGGGTCAAACAGGGATTTCAGACAGAAACTAAAAACAAATCTGATTGGCACCTTAAGAAAAGGAAGCTCAACTCCAGCATGCAAGGGAACATAATAGTATGCTTTTCGATTTGGTTAGCAAAGTCCCTCTTTCAGTTCACACATGCTCACAATTTGCCCTACCTTCAAAGGCATAAACACAAGTACCTTCAAAAGCATACACAGTCATAGACAGAAATAGAACAGGGAACTACAAAGCTACTGTAAAACACAATCAATAGAGTCAGAGTTTTTACAGCCCAAACACCCAGTGATGGGTTGATAATCACCAGTAACTTATTTCACAAAACTTGCCTTCTTTTTGGGAAGGCATTTGTTAGGTGGGTTTTGAACATCTCCAGAGATGGAGATTCCATATCCTCCGTGGACAACCTATTCCCATGCTCTGCCATCTTCAACATAAACAATTTCTTCCTCATGTTGAGGTACAGCTTCTTGTGTTTTAACTTATGGCCATTGCTCCTCATTCTGTCTCTGGGCACCATTGAGAAGGGACCAGCACCATCCTCTTAAAACTTGCCTTAAGAGGTATTTATCCACACTAATACAATCCTTTCCAGTCTTCTCCAGGTTAAATAGGCACAGCTCCTCAGAAGAGATACTCCAGACCCCTAATCATCTTTGTGGCCCTCCTCTGGACCCTCTCAAGTAGCTCATTCTCTTTCTTCTCAATACTGCAAACCATAAGTGTTTTAGAGAGATAGAACAATGCAGCTATTAATCCTAATGCAGGCTTTATGCACTTCACCAAGCAGAAGGCACAGATTACTTTTCTACTCATCGAACCTATGGTAACTCCAGCACCACAGAGACCCCATTAAACTTTCTGATAGCAAACTGTGTTAAGCAGAAAAAAAGAAAGGATGTGACTTTGCAATTACATTAAGAAGCTGCTAAACATAGAAAACAAAAGGAAATCATGCCAGTAACAAAATACAAAAACAAATCTACACAGAACTGAAAAAGAAGCAAAAACAAAGCTGTAAGAGCAAAAGGTAACACTGAAAAGAAAGAAACACAAACCCTCTATGGAAAATAAAATGGTCTGCCATGGGTACAAATTGGAAGAGGGGAAATTTATATTCGAAGAAATTTCTACTGTGAGGGAGGTGAGGCACTGGCAGAGGAACTTGTCCAAGGAGGCTGAGGATGCCCCAACCCTAACACTATTCAAGGCCAAGCTGGATAAGGCCTTGAGCAACCTGGCGTAGGAGGAGATAGGTGTCCCTGCCCATGGCGGAAGCGCGGGGGGGAAGAGGACGGAGCGGATGTTGGGACTAGGTGATGTTAAAGCTCTCTTCCAAATCCTTAACTTTCTGTGGTTTTACAATTTCCACCTACTTCTAAGAGCTACTGGCACGACACAAACACAGTGGGAGGTGTTGATGAGGATAAGGCCTCCCCATCCCTACGCTGCCATCATGTGACACCCCACGACANCCGAGATGAAGTTCGTCATGGCCGACACCGCCGCCGAGCGGGCAGGGCCGACACCGCCGTCGCTCCTCGCCGCAACCTCGGGGTCCCCTTCCCGGTCCACCACCGCGCTTCCGGGAGCGCCGCGCACGCGCTCGCCTTGTCCCGCCTCTCACGCCGCTCTCCCGGCACCGCCCCCGGGANACTGTGTTAAGCAGAAAAAAAGAAAGGATGTGACTTTGCAATTACATTAAGAAGCTGCTAAACATAGAAAACAAAAGGAAATCATGCCAGTAACAAAATACAAAAACAAATCTACACAGAACTGAAAAAGAAGCAAAAACAAAGCTGTAAGAGCAAAAGGTAACACTGAAAAGAAAGAAACACAAACCCTCTATGGAAAATAAAATGGTCTGCCATGGGTACAAATTGGAAGAGGGGAAATTTATATTCGAAGAAATTTCTTACTGTGAGGGAGGTGAGGCACTGGCAGAGGAACTTGTCCAAGGAGGCTGAGGATGCCCCAACCCTAACACTATTCAAGGCCAAGCTGGATAAGGCCTTGAGCAACCTGGCGTAGGAGGAGATAGGTGTCCCTGCCCATGGCGGAAGCGCGGGGGGGAAGAGGACGGAGCGGATGTTGGGACTAGGTGATGTTAAAGCTCTCTTCCAAATCCTTAACTTTCTGTGGTTTTACAATTTCCACCTACTTCTAAGAGCTACTGGCACGACACAAACACAGTGGGAGGTGTTGATGAGGATAAGGCCTCCCCATCCCTACGCTGCCATCATGTGACACCCCACGACACCCGAGCGGCGCGGCGAGGGCCGGAGACCCTGGGATGCTGCAGGACACCCGAGCGCCGGCTGCTTGTAACCATACGCTGCCGAAGCCGGCCCGGCAGCCTCGGCCGCTTCCTCCCAGCAGGAGAGGCCGCCTACACCTGGGCCCGCCCGCACCTGGCTCCGGCTCCTCTACGCCCAGGGCCCGGAACTGCCGCCGGGGCCCCGCGGGGAATCAGGGCTGGGGAAGATGGAGGAAGGGGNTCCTGAGTGGGGCGCCCGGCCGTGGTCTGCGCAGAGTGAGGGGATGGATAGTGACCCAGGAAAGGCAGGTTTACCAGTCATCAGAACTTTACGCAGTTTACACATATTAACAAACGAAGGCATCCGCGTTTACTGGTTCTTAATTGAATAACTTTCTTATTCAAATTCCTATTTGCTGGTTCTGTCTGTCGCAGGCGCAGTTCTTTACTCCATTTGAGTATGGGGACTGCTGACTTCTGCCGTCCTCACTCGTGGTGGCTCTTGTCCAGACATACCGTTTTGGGATTATCTTCTTTTATTCTCAAAAAAGGTTAGCCAAGCGTGCAAACAGACAGAATGACAGGATCGTTAGGGTTATAAGGGACATCATCTACTGCAACACTCCTGCCAAGGCAGGGTCACCTAGAGTAGGTGACATAGGATCATGTCCAGATAGGTTTGAAATGTCTCCAGAGGGGAGACTCCATGACTGCCCTGAGCAGCCTGTTCCAGTGCTCTGCCACCCTGAATGTGAAGTTCTTCCTCCTGTTGTGATATGAAACTTCTTGTGTTGCAGTTTATGGCAATTGCTCCTCACCCTGTTGCTGGGCACCATCAGTAAGAGTTTGGCACAATATAATGCTCACAATGCAATCTCTTAATCATACCTGTCCAGCTACAGCTACTGATTAACAATTTCGAAAAAGGTACAAAATTTAATTCAATCCCCTATTCAAACCTTGAGGGACTCAAATCTTGATGGCCTTGGTGTCATCCCCCCTCTAAGACTATAAGATGCAGGGTTTGGTATCGGAGAAGGGCACAGTGGTCCCCAGATGAACCCCTGGCTGTCAGAGGGTCAGCACATCCAGTGGGTCCCCAGGAGGACAGTGACCTTGAGCATTCGAGATGTGATTATGGAGCTTGGCTGTGGCAAGGGAAAACCTCACCAACTGGGAACACAAGCTGTGACATGGCAGTGAAAGCAGTGGCCTTGAGAAAGGTGATGCAGCAGTCAGGCATATAGTGCCTCATAGGGTCCTGTTCTCAATCACCCTAAGGGTTGCTGCATTAAAGTTAAACATGGCTTCTCCACAGCAAAAGTTGAAA
Organism: Rhabdornis inornatus; assembly: GCA_013397075.1. Classification (NCBI taxonomy): domain Eukaryota; kingdom Metazoa; phylum Chordata; class Aves; order Passeriformes; family Rhabdornithidae; genus Rhabdornis; species Rhabdornis inornatus. Next base: position 378,824 of record VWZS01006288.1, on the reverse strand, counting down.
TGTCTCTATTGGCAGCAAAAGGAATGCATTCTTGTTCATACCTGCTTTGTGCTGACTCAGCCCAGCATGGCTCAAAGAAGTGAAACAGGCACTCAGCCTGCCAGGCTGGCTGGTCTGGGGACCAAATGCGAATATTCAGCCCTTGTGCTCATCTCTCCCCTTTCTTCTGCCCTTTGTTCCAGGCAGCTAAATCTCCAAGCCTGATATTTGCATAAACTGCCAGGTGATTGCACCATAAAAGGAATGGTAAAAGTGCTTTTTAAATTACGTGTTTGTTCTCATGTTGTAGCAGACCACGAGGTTTTTTTGTAAAGCAGGAGATCACTCCGTACTGAAAGTGTTCTATACTGAGTAGAGGTGTCTAAAGTGGTGTGGCATAAAAGGAAAAGGGTAGAGAATGGGAAATCAGCCTTAACCACTCTTGTCACCACTGGGAGGGGCAGCTTGTCCAGTATTAAAAGGTCCTGTATGCAATCCGAAGGTGCTGTGGCAACAGTAGCCAGGCCTTCCCAGGCGCAGGCATAGGAAGGGGGGTGGTGGAGTTGTCCTCATTCTGCTGCATCGAGTCACCTTCAGTGGGGCCCAAGTGGGTATCCTTTGGAGCTCTGCCAGATTGCTTCTGCTACAAACTTTGCTGTAGTCCCAAAATATGATTATATGTTATATAGTCTACAGTTATACATGAAATGTATATACATATATTTGTATATATATGTATATATATATGTATGTGTGTATATATATATGCACAACTATGTGTTAACAGTTCCTGGGTGTGTTCCTGCACCCCTGCACTGAGTAAACCCCCACCTCAATCAAAATCAAGTTGTAATTGACTTAATTTCACATTAAAAAAGATATTTTTATCCTACAGTGAATACAAAAAGTAGGCAGTCATGCCATGCTCATATCTGGTTTCCTGAGCTCCTCAGTGCTTGTTTTCCCTCAAGGCTTTATTCCCCACATACACTTGCAAGCATTTTGGTCTCTTAGCTTGAATTAGCCTTGGACTGGGCGCACTTTCCTGTTCAGGGAAAACCCCCTCCCTCATAAGCTTGCATTCTGATCAATCTTAAGATACACTCTTAAGTCTGAGCAGTTTCCAATATCAAGACCTTCTGGAGTATAGTTAGCCTACACATCATTACAAGATACGTGGCTGCCTATATATGGAAGATGGAAGCCACCAATACCTTCCAGCATAACACTCATAAACACGGAAAGGGTGTGAACAGGGAAGGGCAAAAACTGCAGCTATGAGATCATAGTTCTACTTTAGAGTCCCATTGATCTTTAGATGGCTGTTGCTTAATGAAGGCAATGACTGATACTTTGCATTCCTGAACGTCCATCAACACAGCAGAGAAATTTTTCATTTTATCTTAGAACAAGTTTCCAGAACTTCAAACAAGTGATTTGCTTCTTTCCCACAGATCTCTTAATAAATCAGTACTCTTGAAGGCTTTATTTTGATTACAATTCCAGTGTTATAAGTAGTAGTGACTTGTCTCCTTGTTACCTACATCTATTTAAGTACTATTTCCCAATTTAAAGATGAGGAAGCCACAGTCAGTAGTTATCAGTACAGGGGGCATAATCTCCATCCTCTGACTCAGAGTCTTGTGCTTTAAACAGCAGACCATACTTCCTTCTTCAACAGATTTGTGATAGTATCTAAGGGAACTGCTTTAAGACAGGTTCCCCTAAAATGTTTAGTCATGCAGCATAAACATTACAGCCACATTTAAGCCTTACTATGGTCACTGAGGCATTTGATTTTAGTGTGGACATTAGATGTCCGCAGCTTTCCTCTTTTTCCTAAATAACCTAAATAATTTTTATTCTGTAGAGTTTGATCATGCTGCTTTATTCATAGTGTAAGAATTGCCCTGTAGCAGTTGCACTAATTGGCAAAGAGATGCTATAGCAAACAAATAAAAAATCAGAAACAGAAGTGATAAGACTACTAGTTATTAATTTCATTAAATCTGATGGTGCTCTTGCCTGAGGTTTTATTTTATCACTCAGGTCCAATCTCATTTTGATACTCCTAACATAATTTTTTGGTGAGATAGGGTAAGGACTAAGTATTTTATCACCATTATCTTTTAACCGTGAGTTTCAGGAGCAGTTATCATCACTTACCAAAATGAGGGAATGCAGAAAAAAGGGTATCTGTCTGATTTGATCTGAATAACTCATATAGTTCTACTGTCCATTTAGAAGAAATTGTAAAATTCTTACAACCTATGAATGAATTTTCTCCTTAGCATCTCATTATCAAAAGCAAAAAAGGAAAAATTCCTACCATGTCCTTCAAACTTGACACCCCTTTACTTTTTGTTTCAATATTTAGAGGTATTATTAATCCTAATTTCCTCAATTTTAATTTGTACTTATGAAAGTTTTATATTTCTCTTACATGAGGAGGGACCTGCACCAGGAGATACATTGGTAGTGAGCTCAGCTGTGCGGGGACCACGCTTACTTTTGTGCTTGTAGAGCTGCAGTCACAAGAATGCTCAGTATGTCATCCTACCCCTGTTCCGATGCTAAATAAGAAAAACAGATCTTCAGTCTACATTCCAGATGTGATACAGGTCAGGATGAAGAAGGGAGAGGCTGGAGAAGTGGGAAAACACATCTAAATCAATACTGTTGGTACACTTAAGAGTATAGTGGCAATTACAACCTGTGGGATACACATATTGAGAAAGTAAGAAATTACAGCCTGAAAAATATTCCAGGCCGGAGCTTCTCAGCTCTGTTCCCAGCCTGATAAGCTGGTCCAGCTGAAGGCCAGGGAAAATCTCTCCCAGGATGATACCTTGGTCAAAATAGAGAGGAATTAATAACAAGATAGAACACCTGTTGTGTGTGTGACCAGGCCCTGGGAACGAGGTGTCTTCTCTCTGAACCAATCATCTTTTTCTGCTCTTGGAGTTGCGAGTCATGTTATAAAAACCAGTGTGTTTCTGAATAAACTTGTCTCTCTCTTTCCTGTCATGAGAGATGACCATGTAGCTGTGCATCTTATTTCTGCCGCACCTAAGGGGTTAACACCCCATTCCACGGCTACAACAACCAAGTTGCCTTTCAGACACAAGCTAAAGATAGTGACTATGTCTGATTTTTGCTTGAGGAGAGGGTGCTGGCCAAATGGTCTAGAATGAGAAGAGCATCACATGCCTAGTGCCTCAGAAAAGAACATTATAGATGTTTATAGAAAGATATTATGCCAGATCTGGAAACTGTTGACCTAGGTAAATAATTTTACCTGCTGCGTTGCTTAGCGTGAGTTGGCAAAGTGCACTTGCAGCACAAAAAGCCAACCTCATCTTGGGCTGCATCAAAACCAGCCTTGAGGCCAGCAGGGTGAGGGAGGGGATTCTGCCCCTCTACTCATCTCTGGTGAGACCCCACCTGGAGTGCTGCATCCAGTTCTGGGGCTCCCAAAGTAAGAAAGTCATGGACCTGTTGGAGCAAGTCCAGAGGAGGGCACAAAGATGATGAGAGGACTGGAGCACTTCTCCTACGAAGACAGGCTGATAAAGTTGGTTTATTCATCCTGGAGAAGAAAAGGCTTCACGGAGACCTTAGAGCACTTTCAGTACCTAAAGGGGGCTACAAGAGAGATGGAGAAGCACATTCAACAAGGGCATACAGTGACAGTACAAGGGGTAATGGCTTTAAACTGACAGAGAGTAGGTTTAGATTAAATGTTAGGAAAAGATTCTTTACTCCATGGGTGGTGTGACACTAGAACAGGTTGTCCAGAGAAGCTCTGGATGCCCCATCCTTGGCAGAGTTCAAGGTCAGGTTGAACAGGGCTTTGAGCAGCCTGGTCTTATGAAACCTGTCCTGGACCAAGACAGTGGGGCTAGAACTACATCAGTTTTAAGGTCCCTTCCAACCCAAACTGTTCTATGATTCCATTATGATTGTAGATGAACTAGAGCCAAGCAAACGTGAAATCCAACCAGCATTAGTGCAATATTTTCCATAAATGCTTACAAGAATATTAGCTGTTACAGCACAGCCTAGAATTTTCCTCAAGTCTCAGCAGGCTTCAGAAATATGCCATATTACTGATCACATAATGATAGAGCCTGTGCTTGTTAATCATATACCACAGAAACATGAACAAACAGCTCTTCACTGTCTCACGTCGTGGTTTGTAGTAATGGATCTTTATGTTAAGCACCATGGCATTGCTAGAGTGTTTTCATGTATCCTATTAAAAATGTTATTCTTTTTACTGCTTAACTTCATATCCCTGTAGTTCCAGAAGATTTACGAAGTGGAAGAGCTTGTGGAAGACAGCAGCAGCTTCTATTCCAGTAGGAAATAGCTGAGACGCTATTAAAACATGTTTCCCGAGAGCTGAAGATCAGAATTAGTTCAAGATCTGTGAATACAAATATGAAATGTTTTTTCGCAATGTACTGCATAAAACTGCTTTTAATTAGCTGTATTACCATAGTACTGTGTGTTAGGGTGCAGTCATGCTCTACCTCCAGATACACAAGAGGCAATGATTACACAGGTAATTGTCCTGAAAGAAAGCAAACCATAAATATGCAGTGCTATAGATTTACTGATACAAGTCAGGTGAGTAGAAGGCCCCAAAATAGCCGCTTCTACTCTGAATGAAAGTGTTTGTGAGGATATAAGTTTATGCCCCGTTTCCCCTCTATTGGTGATGGGGAAACTATGCATAAGAAGAGGCTGTCATACAGAATATAATTGCAATTTACTTCTGGGCAGATTATACTGATTACAGCTATTTACTGAACCAAACATTGCATATAAGTTTCTGAAAAATCCAAAGTCATGCATGAGTGTTTGACTTCGATTTTGGCGTGACAAATCTGTAATCAACAGATTTAATTGCAAAGTTTATGGCAGGCTGTTAGAAAAAAGTTCAAAGCCTTCCAGTTGGATGGGGCTTTGAACAACCAGTTCTAGTGGAAGGCGTCCTTGCCCATGGCAGGAGTGTTGGAACAAGGTGATGTTTAAGGTCCCTTCCAACCCAAACCATTCTAGGATTCTATAATTCTGAGTTTTTTGAAATGAAGAAAAGATTTGCACTACTTTCATTCAGTGTTGAACCACTGATACTACTTGCTAAATCATTAATTCTACTTTACATATGTAAATTACGGAGTTTTAAACAATTTTTACCCTTAGGAATGCAAAACAAAGGACCTGCCATACTGCATTAAAACCAGATGAAAAATCAAACATCTGCTTTTTGTGATAATGGACTAAATTTTCCCTTACTCTGCACTTACTCTTTTTATGAACATAGTTTTGAAGTGTCGTAGGATTTCAGAAGTCCCAATAGGAGATGGGTGGTGTTCTAACGTTATCACATCTTTAATTAAATGTTTAAAGAAGAAGGGATTCATGACCTTGAAACAGGAGAGTTTTGCAGTGTAGCCTTCCCCTAACTATGTTGTGGTTTTATTTCTTCTAATTTTAAAATAATAAACAACTGAACCTAAGTATGTGATTCTTTATCCATTCTGGAATAGAGAATTTTTTTCTTCTACAAATTGCTCTTACAAGCTTTGATTAAGTTAACCCTTAAGATCTGAAAGTCACAAAGTTTTCACTTAAATTCTGTATTAGTAAACAATGCAAACATCAATAGTGGAAAATAACAAAATAGATGAAAGATGCTTGGGTAACTTTGAATCTCTTAATTATCGCATATTAGGGTATACCTAAAACAGCTTCAGTTTATTCACTTTAAAACATTGCTTGCTTTATATAAAGCATTGTATTTCATGTTTTATAAAGAATTTTGTTCAACTATGTCATCAATTCAATCCAAATACTTTTTGAACCAAAAGGCAGAGTAGTCTTCAAAGAGACAGAAATTATTATTTGTCCTTTGTTGGTATTTTACAATATGTAATTAATATTTTTATTAATTTTGTCTGTATATTCAATGCAAGAAAAACACATTTTTCTGTTTATTACACTACAATTACAAGGCTTGGCTTGAAAACTGCTTGTATAATTTGAAGACTGCTAGTTATATTACATTGAAGATATGGAAGAAATTAAATTTGGTTTAATTTTGGAAGATTCTTTCTAAGTTGTCTTTGATGAAGCAGGTACTTCACCTGTATTATCTATTCTGGAATCACTTATAAAATATTCCAATAAAAACAATTTTACATCGTTTGCAATACATCTGGATTCAAGTAGGGAACTAGGTAGTCAGTCATTACGCAGAATAATGCTTGCTAGTACAGAGACATAACTTCTTGCTACATGGAACAAACAGGAAAATTAAAAAGATCCCAACAGAAGTACCTCCACTTGGTAAATTTCCTTAAAAACACTGCTGAAATTGAGTTCTGTCATTTAACTGATGCTTTATATAGCAAGTGAGAGGTTCACACCACTAAGCACTCCTCTCTATTGGCAGTGAAGTTTTTATTTTCGACATTTCAGATGGGGAAGAGCATGTAAGTTTCTGTTCAATTATCTAGAACTCCTTTATTGTACAAAACAGCATTTTCTGAGAAGACAGCAAAATTAATTTTCTCCCTCTTGTGGGCTATGTGCTTGTGCCCTAACAGAGACAAGCACGTTGCTTGTCTGTGGGGTGAGAAGCATCTGTTGTTTGGCTGGAGGCGTGTGCCTCTACTCCTGTGCCTGTATAAATGGCTGCCAAAGAGGCAGCTCGGCTCTTCGCTTGCTGCCAGGTTATTTGCCACCTACTCAGTAATCCAGATACGGAATGTGCTCTTCCCACTCAGTAAAGGGTGTGATGGGTTTTGAACGAAGATGAATGGAAAGCCAGACATACTATCGAGCATGCTCATGTGGGCTGGTCCTCCGTATATCCGCATCTTTGCATATTGCCACTGTCACTGCACACATGGAATCTATTCTGTGAAAGCACCTTGCAGTAAGGAGAAGGAATTTGCCATTCTGTTCTGAATGGAACAGAATCACTCTGCTGGAAGGTACTAGGAGATGACAACAGGGGACAAGGCCTAATTTTAGGTTCAAGAGGGATGACAAGCATGTAAGGCGGAAAGCAAGGATGTGATTTAAAAGCTGTCAATTCAAAGTTCCTCCTGCTAATGTGAGAATTGAATTAGTCATTCCCCAGGAGCATGGTCCAGGAAGCACAGCTCTGGTCCTTATTCTAGGGAAACAACACACTCCAGTGCAAAACACTCTGAGGCCTTACAAAAAATGGGAAGATGTACAGAAGATGGAAGATGCTGAGCTCAGTATTGTTCCACAGTCCATAAAGGGAGGAGTTTGTGATTTTTCTCGTTTTAAAACACCTCCTTAACACACACACACTGATGGGTTTACAAAGAGTCACCTCTAATAACTTGTGAAAGCTGTGAAGGTCCTCGTGTCCTGCTCTTAAACCTGTCCATAATATGAGGTTTTTATCTTACACATTCCAAATATAATGAATAGGAACAAGGTTTCTCTGCTAAATAGTGTAACAAATGCCAGTACAGGCAGCCCTTTTGAAAAGTTTGATTTGACCACAAAAATCTGGGGATAAAGAAAAGGCAACAGGATTTTGCTGACTACACTGCCAGAGGATTCCTCCTAAAGGTGTTTGCTTGGCAATGTTCAAAGGAGAAATTATAGACAGACTTGTGTTAGTGAAATTTGCAAAAAAATAAGATGCAAAAAATGTTTAGTCTTCTATTTCATTGTTCTCCTGGCTGTATAAAAATGTATGTGGTACAAGCAGGCAACAAAATGCAGCATTAGTAGTGTGCTTTTGAACAAAAATGGAAGGAAAGAATGACTTGATGAAGGGCATTTTTACAATACTTGCCTTTTTCTATTTTTTTTTCCATCAGGGGAGATAAGTGTGGCTTACGTTGTTTCTCATTGTAGGACATTCACAGGACCTCCCATTGTCTGACTCAGACATTAAAGAGGAGAGTTTGAGAGACACTGGATGAGCCAGTTTGTGGTATGACACTGCACTTCAGTCAACACCTTTGCAAAAGTTATGTAAATTAGGGCAGATTTCAGTGCACCGTTTGTCATATATGATTCATCCTGGCATAAAATAGCTGGACGGGGCTTGACTAATGCTAGTATGTAAACCTTACAGTGAGGAATTTATCATGTAAATTATATTTTACAAGCTCATGAGTTTATCCCTAATATTTACTTCATGGATTCACTCTGCAGGTCCAGAAAGTTCTTGATGTCATATACACAGACTGAAATTTTTGCATTGAGTTCCTTAAGTAATATTTCCTTCTGTAGAATCCAGCATTCAGCTGATTTGTACATGCAATTTCTGTTCAGGCTGATGTGTAAACTACAGTGTTGCATTCCTTTCAAACTGGTATGTTGGTAGGCCTAGGTACTTAGCACTGTTTCCTCTCCTTTCAGATACAGAGGTGGTGACATACACAAGATAATTCAAGGAGTACGAGATAGATTACTCCTAATTCCAATATTATGTTTAAATGAATGCTTGTTGGAGTCTGAAAATGAGACACCTCTGAGTTCCTCAGAGAGAGATCAACAAGTTTCAGTGAAGGCTGAAAAACATAGTCCTAGATACCACTATAGAAAACAAGTCTCCGTGAAGGCTCCAAAAACATAGTTTTAGAGATAATATAACTATAGTAAGAATATTGATACATTTTTTAGATAGAACAAGATAGACCATATGCATAGTTTACACACAACCTGGCATGCTAAGAAACTTGAATTCTAATAGGTTAAGAAGAAATGGTTCGGGATCATGTTTTTAGCTTGTTGGGTAATTTGTGTATAAGAATCTATGCACTGGGAAGAGATTGGCTCTTGCTCTCTCTTTCTTTTTTCCCCTCACTGCTGTCATCCTCACCCAGAAGAAGATAGGAGCTTCAGAAGCAACATCGGCCTTCCCAGGACCTCGACAGGAGCAGCTTCTACTTCTAATTGGGATTTACTTCTATTTAGAACTCTATACCAAAAACTTTCAGCATGGACTTTAACATTTGTGACTCTTTGCCTTTCAAGACTGATGTGCCTTTACAATAAACACCTTTATAGCAACTAATAGCTGCTCAGTTCTTTTTAAGAAAACAACCACCACCTGACAAATGCTTAATTACTATTGACTCTCTTGCAAGCATTGTCAGGCTTATCAGCAATCAGCTGGCATTACCTCCAATCAGCTTAACTAGGAATTTGACTGTGACTAGGCAGAAGTGATATTAAATTGTCCTTGGAATCACTTTAGGGTAGCAAATGAATTTCACAAAGTTAAAATCAAAGGCTAACCACTTCTCTACTGGTAAAATCCTTCATGCTTCTGTAACTCTGATAGCACCAGATGTACATGTGTCTGTCTACTTTTAGGCTTCTGGTCTTGTGTATCCTTTCTGTACCCCTATGACTACATGCACTTACAGCATCTGCTTCCTCTGCTTTTCACATGCTTCAAAGAATGTACTTTGGATTGGTTAGGTCAATGTGAGTCATCACAGCAGGTCAATTCATTTTCCCATGGTGTGTTTTGTTCCACCTCATGCATGTCACTTTTTCCATTTTGATTTTACCACTATTTCCTGCTTGGCATAGTAATACTTTGTCAGTGCCTGTTTGCAGGGATGATGCGGATAAAGAATTTTTCCTCTACTATGCAGATGATTCAATATGACTTTTCATTCAATGTACCTAGTGTTTATATGCTAATTCTTTAAATGTTATGTTTTATTGGCCAGAAATATATGCAGTGATTCAATGGTAGCTCTCTCCTTCTGTATAAAACTCGTATGTAAGGTCTAACTACATGCACATCAAAGTAAATGCCAAAAAACCAGCTCGGTAAGAGATTAGAAATTTTACTTGAGATGTATTATTTGTTAAGAGCAAAGCTAAAAATTAAAAGTAAAAACTTAAGGCTCACCAGAACTTTTTTTTCAGGAGTGATATAGTTGTGCCCAGTTATCTCCACTCTTGGGCTGTGACAGTTTGCTGACAACATATCTCATCATTGACAAACAAAAAGGTTGCTTCAGCTCATTTCCTCTCCTATGTTCTCCCTTGCTTACATGGAATAATAAACCATATTTGAGAATGTCATATCAACCAGATTGTATGCAGGGAAATGGAGTAATTAAGAATGGTGACTCTATAGGAAATGGAAAAGGGAATACTGTAAAGAATGGAGCACTGTAGGCAATTATTGGAAGCTGAGGTGATGACACAATACTTGTGAAAAAGCAGCAAGAGTAGGGTGTCCTGAGTAAGGTGGGTGTAAAATTTTTAGGGTTTTTGGATGTTCAATGAGGGGCATAAGGAGCATGGTTTTACTTGCCATAATACCTAATAAATAACCACAGATGCATGCAAGGGTCTTTGCAAAGATTTAGGAACACTTTGTTAAGTTAGACAATAATTGAAGCAATTATATATTAATAGACCTATCATAAACATACCAGAGAAGTTATTTTCCAGAAGAACTCTCATGCTAGGCCCAGGAAGAGAACCAGGGATTTCTGTTGCAGTAGAATTTATTAACATATTGTGGACATTGGCTGTCCCTGACTTTCTTCTTCTACTTTTCTTCACATTCTACCTGCTCCAGAAGAGGTCTTCCCCCCCAGGAAAAAAAAAACAGCTTGACTGGTAATATTTGCTGACGATCTTTCCATGTGTGAGCCAGTGTGAGAGCAGTCTGGAGTGTGGCCAGGATATTCTTCAGTACCTGTCATGCAGAGAGCTGGAAAGTCCCATGGAGAGCACAGCAATTATGGTACAAGTTAGGGCAACTCTTAGGGTAGCTGGAATTTTTCCAGGAACCAAACTGGCCTGTGGCAACTTTGGAATGGAGATGAATACCTATTCCTTCAATTTGCTTTCTGCTCTGTACTGCACCTGAAGGGAACTAAGCTGTCTGCCTCTGCCTCTGTTATGTAGTGTTCTCAATATTAGTGTGCTGCAGAGGAAGAACACAACTGCATGAAATAGTGTGCATGCAAAAAAAGAAATTCTGTCTGAAGCACCATATAACTGTAAAGAGCTAACAGATGAAAATAGATGGAAATTTACAAGGCCACTTATTTAATGTGCAGTGCAGAGATTCCTGAGGTAGCCCCAGCAGAAGTACTTCTCAGAGCAAAAGCCTCTAGAAGCATTGCTGCAAGTCAGTTAGCTCTGCATTACAGCAGAGGCAGCTGTCACACCACTGTTGTTGTGCAGCACACAACATTGTCACCATGAAGGAGAAAAATGCACTTTTCACTTACAGAAAGGAATGAAAAAAGTTTTAAAAACAATTACCGTGTTTATCATGTTTCCACCATTGCCCTCAGCTTTGCCTAAATAAATAGGGGATACTGATAAAAATTATAGGGAGTTCATTTTTTCCTAGCCACAAGATAAAGCTAAAAGTAAGAATATTCATGGATGGTTTTGACTTATTTCCCAAGAGGAGTAGTGTATCTCTTGAATCTACTATTAGCTGCAAACGCCATGCTGATAAAATTCATCTCTCAGAGTGAAAAGATTGCACTGTACAAAGCTACTATGTAATTTAATATTGGATTTTCTCCTTGTTGCAGGATTAGCTCTCTTTTTATGATTACTGACACATTAAATAAAGAGCAGTGACCAGAACACTTTTTAAATTAAGTCTGATTTTATCATATAATGGACATTTGTCAGTGGGAGAAAAACAGGGTTCATAAAACCAACAGCTAGTTAGTGGTTATGGAAAGAAAGTAAATCTGCAATTAAATTATAGTGGTGTTACATTAAATAGGAGTGAGTAATGGTAGCTGAACTTAGTTAATTACAGCTGGAAATAATTAAAATAGCTGGAACAGTTTTATACTGAAACCATATGATGTGTTTTGGCTTGATTGCTCTCAGACGGCCTGCTGGTGTAAAACCCTTCAGGAAAAACACCTGCTGAGATCTCTATGCTTTTAACGAGAGATTACAGACACATTTTGAAGCTGATAAGGGTTGGATTCAAGCAATGATTACGTAGCTATTGCCCAGTTCTGTGAAATATAATTTGCAGAGTCATTCATATGGACTATTGGACACAGTTATGACTCAGGAAAACTTTTTGTGATAACTGTTCTTGGCTCTTCATGTAATGGCCATGTCTCAGCAAGGAAGGTAGAGTATATTTAAAACAAAGGTTTCTGATAAAGGTTTTGTGGTCTCAGCTGTGTTTCCATTCTAGACTGTACACTTCCTGAGGCTAGAACCTCTGACTGTACACCATCAATTATTTAAGCTCACCCTGAGGCAGAGCAACCTCAGTAAAGCAGCAGATGATTGCCCTCATATGTCCACCAGTGCGTGCAAGAGGGAGGTTTGAGCCCTGCTGCAAGGACAGTAACAGGGCCACACCACTAGCACGCACCTTCACCTGTCATGTGCTTCTTCAGATATCCTTGCAGCACAGGGCTATTCAGCTGTCCTGTTTGCTAGACTGACTATGCAGTGAAAAGGCACAGGAGAGGAGGTCACACCAGCTCCAGAAGGGCCAAGTGCTTGGTGACTGTTGGAGCCAGAGTCTGCCCTGCACTTAAAGTGACAAGCACAAAGCAGTGTTGATAGTTGACAAACACAGCCACAGCAGCTATACCTGTTTTCACTTTGGCTTTCATCTGCAGCTGCAGACCTTTCTCCAGCAATGCCGGCTGAACACCAGACCCTAGGACACGAAGCACTGCCAAGCAAGACTCTCTGGAGTTGACTGTGACAGGCTCTGGCTACAACTTATGCTAATGACAGCAGGAAAAGTATTTTGTATTGAATAACATTCATTGAATAAAGCTCTGTCCTGGGTTACAATGCAAAAATGTGTATTCTATCACCATCTGTTGAAATGTGGGAGGGGTGGTGATCCTTATCTGTGTGGGAGATATCCTCTGCTGATAAGCTATGTGATAAAATCAGGGGGACAGTCATCTTTATCTTTTTCACAACCCATCCTTCCTCCAGAAGGTATCTTCTGTTAATAGGCCATTAAGTCCTACTGTATGACTGATAAGATTGCATCATCTCATTGGGAGATGCTCCAGCCAGGGGGAGGAGCCAAGCCTTTCATACCTAGATAAAAACTGAGATTTGGAACACTAAGGCAGCCCTTTCCACTGGATCCCAGAGGAAAGTTGGACCTTTTCCACATCATTGCTGGACCTTTGGAGGAAAATTGCACCCTTCTACAGGACCACTGCTTCAACTGAACCGCATCTGTCATCCAGGAGGACTGCAGCCACCATTTAATCAAACTGCTACCAACACCCTGACTGACAGGGTGTCAGGTTGTGTTCTGACTCTGTCTGTGGTTTTCTTTTGTATTATTGCATGTATTTTATTTTTTCTCTTTTTTCCTATTAAATTGTATTACTGACTTGGAGTCTCTCACTGGTTTTGCTTTCAAACCAGTACAAGCTCCTAGCCTGGCCAGGAATATGGTCACATAGCCACACAAATACTGTTCTTCCTGTAGCACTGCCTTGAAGGCAGCTTTTAGTTGGCACAAACATGGATCTTGAAACACATCAGGTTGCACAAATATGCACTCAAAAATGCTTGCAAAGCCAAAACGTCTGATTTCTCTTAATGATACAACTATAGTATATCCCTATGTATGGACATCCCTGGAAGCATGCTGCAGTCAGCAGTGTGAACATGAATAGAGTAACCTCAAATGGAGTATAGACATAGCCAGTGTACCTGCTTCATTCTCTAGGCTCAAGTTGGCACTTCTTGAAGCAGCATCAAGATATCAATTACATTGCATCAAAGAAGGAGTATGTTGCTGGTCTACTGTGTCTCTGTGAAACCCAGAGAGCACAGTTGTTGTGGAGTTTCCAGGATTCCAGGGAAAAGAAAGTAGTGCTAGAAAATGTGAGAAATGTCACAAGTTTTCTAAGTCTTTCAGTTAGCAAAACCTGATTGATTAAAGTTTTCTTGAAGAAGTAAGGTGGAATATTGGAAAGCACTTTCAGCATACCTGCTTTAAAAAAAATAAGATTGGCAGAATAAAGCATTTTCTGTTGAAGTATGCCTCTTTTTTTTTTTTTTTTCAAATATACATATAACTGGATGCTAGTTTTGAAAATGTCAACATTCCCCAGGATTGCTTTCATAAATATGGGAAATTGTAGCCATTGCCAAGGTGTGCTTCGTTCCTATTTTTGGGCATACTTCAGAAGTTCATACTTGAGCAACTCACTGCACTCAAGGGAAGTTGTGCTTAGGTAAGAATTGACACTAAGCCTCATCACAACAGGATTTTCTGGATTTCTGAATCTCAATGCAAGTCTGCAGCTAAAGTTTTGAAACTAGTCCTTAGACTTCCAATAGCCCTACAGCAAAGCCACAGAGATGAGTAAAAGTGAACTGTGGGTGGAAAATCAGATTCTGTGTTGAAATGTTAGATGTTGTCATTCAGGTCCATCTCAAATCCGTAATTTGGATGGACTGGTTCTACTGCTCTTCCTCCTCCTTTGCCATGTAGCTTTGTGACAGAAGTGGGATAGAAGTTCTACATTCAAATGTTTAAACCATTTAAGACAAAAGAACACTTGTATTTTCATACACGTGAAGAAACATGTATTTTTACACTTCAGAAAACAAGAGAGTATATACAGAGGTAAGAAACTAGTTTATTTTAATTGCAAGCAAGAAGTCAGAGACCACAAAAATACCATTAAATCCACAGTATGAGAATTCTTGAGTGCATTCCCTCAGCAGTGGCCTGACTGCCTGTGCTGGAAGCCAGCACTGATGTGGTGTAACTGTACAAGTTTGGATCATATGGCTGCGAAAAGCTGGTGGGTGAGAAAGAGCTGTGAGAAGGCCGCTTGGAGGCCTCCTTGCTTCACTTGGGAGCAGTGCTTAAGCTCCATCTGTTGCCCTCAGCAGAGGTACGTGGTGTGCCCAAGTCAGACACGTTTGACCCAGAACCTGCCTTGTGACTGGTGTGGCAGCCCCCCAGCTTCTGGCTGACCCTGGCACTGCCAAGGGACAGCTCTGCTCACCTTGCTCCAGCACAGGACTCAGTGGGATCCCTACTCCAGCTTGCCCAGCTGGTGGCTTTCCTTCCCTTACAAAGCAGCCTGCTGCAGCTGCAGTTCCTTGCTGCAGTGATCCCTGTGCCATTCACAGGATTCGACATGAACCTACTAGGGCTCCATCAGTCTGGTACCACGATCCTTGAATAAATGTTACATTGTCAAGACCTAAGAACAAAGAACATTGTTTTATTAAAAAAACACAAGCTAGTAAATTGGTCACTAAATTGGTATTATTTTAGCAGAGATTGCACAGTCTTTTCCTTCCAAAAGGATCAGGCTGTAGATTGGCATTTAAACTAGTTTAAAATGAGCCAAAATATTTAATATAAGCAGGTATCTAAATGGAACAAACTAGAAGTCTGGTTATAGATGACTTGTTTAGCTAGTCACCCTCACTTCTATACATTCTTGATTTGCTATGAGTGTCTGGCATGGTAACTATTAGAGCCAACGCAGGGGATGGTTCAGACATCCACTGCAAGATAGGTGTGTGTAAGAGCCAAAATGAGGGATGTGGGGCTCCAGATGGCTCTTTAAAATGCTGTTTATTGTATCGAAATGATACAGCAATTCACGGGTCGTGGGTGACAAGAGCCAAGCCCACAGCCTTTTCAGCCACAGCTGTGGGTTCGTCTGAAGTGATTCTAGTTCTGGTTACAAAGTATTATGTACTTTTCATTACAGAGCATCTTAATACATGACAACCAATCAATACCTTTACAATTACCTATAGCCTATCATAACTACTAACATTGCCATATTCATGTTACTGTTTTCCAATCAAGAAAAGTTAGTATGTTACAGTTAGTATGTTAATTATTTGCCTGTGAAAATCTTTTTGCTTGGTAAAAACATCTTTTATTTGAGGTTGATTTATCCTTTGCTGTAAGTCATAAAACCCCTTCTAACTCACTTGCTCTTTTGCTTTCTAGTTACCCAGTATGACTGGCTCAGCAATTCTTTTCTTCTATATCAAAACTTGCTATCATTTCTATTCCTTCTTCAGATTCTACATTCAAAGATCTTTCTGTTGCACATACATATCTGTGAGACCTTCCTGTCAAAACCGTAACCTTCCCAACAGGTGTGTACCATGCTGGGAGTGGTAGGGCTTTCCCTCTGCTGTCACTCGGAGCACTGACATGCTTGCCCACTTACACACGGAGTGTATGTTCTGGAAAATCCATAGCACAGGGTTCGTTTGTGTACAGAAATACTCGTAGGATGAAATTTTGATTTCAATAGGAATCTACTTCTAAATAGACTGATTATTGTCTTTAAGTGCTGGTAATGAATACAGGAATGTCTGTTGTGACTCATGCAGTATTGAAAAAAGAAGGGAATTAATAATTGAGGCATCACAGACATCATCATTACTCAGTAAAAAGCAGATTAAAAAGAGTCCACTGTTGCTGCCACAAATTTGCATGATATTACTTGGGATTTTTTATTTTTATAGAGCTATATTGTTTCCTATATTGTGACATTTTTTTTCTTGATTCATCTTTAGTGAAATAGTTCCCCAGACTGCAGCGTGGATAACTGAGTTCTCTCAGTGGAAAAATAGAACCTCTAAAAGGAGAACAAAACCCCTATTCATAATCTGACTGTAAGAAATTTTGTGTCTTCACAGTGTCTGTGTTTCAAATCTGTACATTCACCGTTTTCCTTATAGAATGTAGAAATGGTAAAGTACTTAATTTTTTAATAAAATATCAATAAATTTGCACCTAAGCATTGGCTTATGGAAGTTCTAACTGCAACTTTATGGATTAAGGCAAATTAATATCAAATTCCTTATATGAGTGCGGAGAAAGGTATCTGCTAGCAGCAAGTAATTTAAAATCATGGCATCATTTAGGATGGAAAAGAATTTTAAGATCATCAAGTCTAATCATTAACCCAGCATTGTCAAGTTCACTGCTAAAATTAGTAGCTATAGGATTTATTTGGAAGTAAACTGAAAATCTACATAGGCTCAATAAACACCAAAGAAAAGTCGGAGGCTATTCTGAATAATTATTTGAAACACAGTGGGTTTTTAATTAAATTTGTGCATATATGTTTATATAACAATTTCTCTTCTAAGTTCTAAAAATTATATTACATTTTAACAATTACATTACATTTTAATTTTAATAAAATTTTCTATTATTTTAAGTAATTATTCCTTATTTCCACAAGCTTTCTTTAAGAGATCCCATCCATACATATCACATCACTACCTCATCCTCTTTCTACAAATAAACAAAATCACCCCAAAATAACAAGCCAAATCCCTGATACTGGTCAGAGTCATAGGAATGAATCTAGTATTAGCTTTCAAAAATTGCATGATTTTGAGCTGCTTGGATTCATGTGGTTTTGTTACTTGTTTTCCAGTTAGATTACCATTAGATGAGACTAAAAGCTGTATTTTCTTGACAGGGCCATCTATTTCTTCATCATTACCATGAATTCAACTACTTGTAATTTAAACAGTCCAATTCAGAACCACATACACAAAAGCAATCTTCCTCTCTTCCCCCTTAATGTACCTTGCTTTTCCTACTATTTTACTCGACTTACAGTGCTATTATTTTCTGAGCTGTATTTACAGCTATTTATCTCATTTAAATATTCTTTCTAAAATATATAATCCCACCTAGCTTGGGAGGCTATCACTTTAGCCATAGGAAAACAGGGAAGAGTGGTCCACCCTGTGCATTCTTAGAAGCAGCGCTCACATCGCCGTGTCGGTCGGTGCAGATACCAAAAAGCCGTGACTCAGCATCTCTCACAGGAGACGCAAAGAGACGGCTGCAATGGCCCCACCACAGTGTGTGAGAGGTGTGCAGAGTTTGTGACTGCTGCTTTAGCCCATCATGCTGCGGGTGCACAACTTTTCCCAGGTGAGGCACAGGGGGTCAGAACCTGGGGTGGGGGAGGAAGGGAAGGAGAGAGGAGAATGCCTGAACCTTTCTTTCTGAAACTCTAAGTACTTCTCCTGCACAGAATGGGTGACAGTTCTGAACTGCAAATAAATTTAATAAAAACACAGCCTTGTGCAGCACAGACCCAGAACAGGCTATTTGGTCAAAGCTGCTGATGGCCATAGTAATTACAACCTGCTTTAAACAGCAGCTTCAGCAGCACCAGATACAAGAGACTCTAAACTATTCTAGAGAAGGACGGTAATTTACTCTTTTCAGGGGGGAAAAAAAAATTCATGACAACTTTTTTTCCCTAGAACACAGATGAATACTTACATTTCTTTCATATGTATACTCATTTACAGAAATTCCCCCCCCCAAATACGAATTGATATTTGCATTCATACAAACTAGTAGGTTTATATGTGAGAAGGGCAGACAGCCAAGCAAAAAAAAATAGAAAAAAAAAATCTGCAACAACTGCAACCTTGGCTTCTTTCTTTTGCTGCACAGCGTTATCAGTAATAGATATGGTAGGTAAAGTTCCAACCTCACGCCTTCGATCGGGAATACTTGGTCGGGAATATCCTTGGAGGAGAGTTCACCACGAGAGGGAGCTCTCAAACAGCTAGACAACTTCAGCAAACTATAGGGGAGAAAAGCCAGAATCAGGCAACAGCCAAAAAAATTCAGTCAGCCTAATACCAACATGTAAATGCACACAATTCTTTCTGAAAAAAAAAAATTAAACTATATGTATGCAAATGAGTCTGTATGCGTTAAACTACATGTATTTAGAAAATTTAGAAAATTTAGAAAATTTAGAAAATTTAGAAAATTTTCTCCCCATTTGAGGAAGAACCCTGCAATTTCTTACCTGAGAAAACCGTCCTTGGATCAATACTGCTGATATGGGAATTCCATGACTAGTAAATGACTGCTTAGTCTGTTCTATTTATAGAAGAACTTGCATTATAAATAAATAAAAGCATGCCCAACCAGAGGCCAACAAATCAGATCATACATGCTTTTCTCTCCCCTTCTCATTCCCATGCAGTGAGAAGTGGGTTGCTTTGTGTAAATGGGGGCAGAGTCTGGCACTGCACTAGTGTTACTAGGATGAGTATCACTTCTCTGCCTGGTTTGGAAAGTTGTAGCTATGTTATGAGAAAGATTTCATTATGCACTTTTGTCTTCATATCCTTCAGTGTTTTCACTGTCGTGCAATCTTCCTGCAGATAATGAAAATGCGATGATTTGTTTTGCAAGAAGAGAGATTTTGCCATTCTAAGGCCAAAATGCACCCAGCTACACTTCCCTTGATACTGCTCTGCAGTACACTGTGTGCTCACCAGCTTTTACTTTCAGGTCAGATGACACAAGTAGTTTGGATCCTTTTCTAGTTCTTTGATGCTGCTGTTACAAAGAGTAGCATTACAATACAAAGGTAATTGCATCTATATTGAAATCGTTCTCACAGGTATTTTAACTAAAAGTTTAATTTATTAAGTTTAAAAATTCAGAAAATTTTATATCAGTGGACTATTGCATCCCAGATTTTTTCCAACATGACATTAAATCATTATACAGCAATTAAGGTTTTACACAGAACACTGGCATGCTATATTCCTCCACAAAAATTTAAAGGAAGAAAATAATAGTTGATAAAAGTCTAGCAAATAACCTGCTGCACAAAACAGAAACAAACCTTTGCTTGACAAACTACAGTCAAATACTTCTATCACTAGAGACTCCGTCGCTGTGCAAGAAGGGCTTAAAGGATGCTAAGTTATGCACCAGTGCTTTGAGTAATTACATAAAGCATGGTAGACTAACATGATGAAAGAGCAGTTGTTACACGTTAATTCTGACACTATTTTTCATTGCCTGTAGTTTTTAATTTGTTCTTTCTTCTCTATATCACATGAATCCAGAAAATTAGCAAATGACTCATAAAAGGTTTATCAGGGTGAATTATTTCATTGCAGTGTCTGCATGTTAAAACATATTTTACAATAAGAAACAAATTAATGCCTTGAAGTAATTCAGTAATCTGGCATCAGACTGATCCCCTTTCATACCTCATTTCTGTGATCAAATTAATTTCGTATGTACAGGTAAAATACCAGACTACTAGTTTCAGCTCCTGACTGTTTTATAAATAAGCATATGAAAGCAATCTCTATTAAATACATAATTTCAAGAACATTCATGGCACAAGCATAAATGTAGTTCACCAAGTACATTTTTAATATGGTTACATCTGATTTCATCTTTAAGACCTTGTGAGAAAAATGGGCAAGTCTTCAACTAGTTTGGTACATAAATTGCAACATCATCATCAGAACATTCCTTCATTAATTATTTATTTATTTATATTCAAAAGGTATTTATTACTTCATTATTCTGACATTGTTAATCTCAGAGGGAGAAATTCAAATGATACTTTAAAATTAATGACAGTGATAAATTCAGCTTGAAAGGATACACATCATTCTTTTGCAATGAATGACAGAAAAGATGAAAAATAAATACCTACACAATATGGATAACAGTCTGCCACATTTCGGCTTAAAATAGCACAGTTTTTTACCTCTTGACAGTATTGAGAGAGCCCTCAGTGTACTGATTTCCAGCTTATGGTTCTTCCAGGAGACATTAAAAGGTGGTACATGACTGAAGGACACTACATCCAAGATGCAACCTGAACATTTGATTCAAGTCACCCAGGGTGGAAAATGTTGTAGAAGTGCTGAGCCAGCTCCTGGGAAATCCAACAGGAAGGACAACTTTCTCATAGATTTCTTCAGTGTCAACCTAGGCTACGTCAAGTGTAATTTATGGGAACTTTCTGAGTGGCTCATGTTTAAATTCACTCTATTTTTATTATTATGGCCTGTTGTTGTAGTTTGACCTGGAGAGGAAAAACTCAAAGAAGAGTTTTTTCTGTGAGTACTCCCCTGGGAGTGGATAGTGACCAATTGGAAGCTGGTTTGATTATTAACAGCGTGAAAAACCAATTGAAGAAAGTTAGTTCGCCCCGTGAACGCACATTTTGAAGGAGGTAATCCAGAACTGAGCCCTCTTGGCTTTTCCGGCAGCAGTGCAGGTAACAGGGCCCTGGCCTGGCTCCACTGCAGGCCTGTGTGCCTCGCAGCGGGGCCAGGCCAGGCCCCCTGTCTGGGGAGCTGGCATGTCCTGGCAGAGAGGGAGAGAAGGGGGGTGGCCATGGACAGTGACCAGAGAGACTCAAACTAATATAAAAATCCCAGCCGCTTCCCCCCCCTCTTCCCCAGCGTGGCTGGTTTCTGAGATCCTGGCAAAGCTCCAGCACTGTGGCCTTGGTTTTTTTTTTTTTTTTTCTCTGTGCAAAAATCTTAACTCTTTTAATGTTCAGATGAGACTTGCGGACTTTTTCAATCCTCCCTGGAGTGAAAAGGAAAAAGGAGATACTCTGAAGTCAGTGAAGCAAAAGCTAAGTCTTAAGTTTTTTAGATGGAAGGAGAATGAGGAGATGCTGTGAAAATGGCTGAAAATCCTTTTGTAAGATTGTAGGGATGAACTGATGTACTGAATATTCCTATAAACCATGGAGAAAAACATGGGGGGGGGTTGGAAATGTTCCATTTGATAGATCATTTGACCAAAAGCACCTGTGTTGAGAATCCGTTGTCCCGAGGAAAGAAGGGGAGTCTCGGTTTTCAGAGAATGAAGCATGAACAGAGAGAAAAGAGATGAAGAGAACCTTTGCTTTGGAACATTTCATTCTTAAAAGTAATACCCCATGTATTTTAACCATTGACCCACAAGTACAGCTTTGGGAAGGCTGTAGAGTTGGGAGGAGTGCCACGGCTGCAGATACCGGGTGGATGCAGAATCGTGAAAGTGAAACCACGAAAAAACTGTTTTCTACTTTCTTGTAAAAAAAATCCCTATAACTTAACAAGAGGAAGCTTCTCACTCCAAAGTAAGTGGAAGAAGTGATTGTTTGAGTTAGGAATTAATTAAAGCAGTTTTTTGTATGTTTGTTCTGTTGTTATGAAGGTTGAGAAAGAGAAGGAAAGAGTGGTCTAACAATCTTATTCTAAATTTTTTTTTTCCCCTTTATATAGTTAATAAATTTCTTGTTATACCCTCTTAAGTTTTAAGCCTGCCTTGCTTCTACTCCTAGTTCTGTCTCACAACAAAAAATTAGTATATCTTAATTGACAAATCAAAACCATGACATTTGGTGCATTAGCCAAGAAATCAAACTTAAACCAAAACACCTGTGTTGGCTATTTGTGATGAAGAGAACTTTTTATAAGAGGCTTTTTATGGTTCTTTCAGCAATGGGATCATATCCTCTGTGTGAGAAGTGTTTCTCAGAAGGGGAAATAAGTCTGTGGAAGTAGCTTTTCTGCTGCGGTGACTGACAGGCCTGCTACAGAAGATTGATAACCAGGTTGCATGAGCTCTGAGCTTGTTAAGGCTTACTGCTAGCAAAGGAAGGAGGCTAGAACAGAGCCTAAAGCACACTGTGTGCTTTCTCATCAGCCAAAGGAACAAAGAGCACGGCATCCTCCCTCTCCAGCCTGCTGGTAGAATTCTCACCTTTATCAGAACAGGATCATATGTGCGAGAATTGTGCAGCACACTTGGATAGGATGGGGGTGTAGCAATAGGTTTGGTGTGCAATTCAAGTTGGAAATGTGCCTCACTGTATTAGTGTAATTTACCTCAGCTCCTGCTATAATTGCTCTGATTGCTAGCAAGTCACATTGAGAAGACTGAAGGAAATTTTGATTCTGCATTCAATTACTTAACTGCTTAATTCCTCTACATAATATTATGCAAAATATTAATTGCTCTACAAAATATTATGCATTGTACAAATACACACGAGCAGTGGATTTATGCTCACATGCTTCCATATCAAAAAGAAGATTGCATTCCAAAGGAGGCAATCTCCTTAACTGAGAATAAGAAGTTTCAACAGATCTTTACCTTGAATGAAAATGCCTTCTTTTTGGAGCCTAGCCCACATCCCTAGGTATAAAGTGCGCTAGGACTCTGTGAGAACATCTAAAACAAAACCATGTCCTTTGTCCAAGCTGAGGGACTGCTCTAGATTCAGTGTTGGAATGCTAGTCCTGCCTTGCTAAAAATGGAAATGAGAAGCTCTATTTGCCAAATCCAAAAGCTATTTTTTTGCAGAGGAAAAAGTCAAGAACGTTTATTGATCCCACAAAAAAAAAAAAAGAGAGAATTCCTCTCAGTGCTAGGTTCTAGGTTTCAAATGAAATTACCTTAATCTTAGCAAAACACCTCAGGAATAAAAAGGCTACCCATTTTCTGCTGTTATATCAATAACAGTACATCAAAATAGTATATCCGTAATCAATACAATATAAAGGCACTAGTCATGGCAGGTAGTCACAGGATCACAGGATGAAATACAGTGCTCTAATCCTCTGATTTTACAGCAAGGCAATTATTTTCTACTGTGGTTTTTAAGAAAACACTTATTACATGAAATGGGAAAAAAAAGAAAGGCCACATAGCCCAGCATGACTTTTTGCCCTTAGCATAGCTTTGCAATGCCATCTTTGAGTTGACAAAATAGTTTTGATATTTCAAGTGCATGTCTTACTATACTTTACCCTTCCCCTCAATTTCAGTGCTAGTCACAGAACTTGGATTACCTAATCAGTGTATTTGCTTTGAATTTAGAGAAATTCAACAGAGTAGTGCCACAAGCTTTACCCCCTCTTTTTACTTAGGATTTTCTTTCTTCAGAGATTGACCTTAACTTGGACAGTAGTGAAAAATGAATTTTATATCACTTGGTTGTTTTTTTTTTCCCAGACAGTTTGGACAAGGACAGAAATTGCTTACAGTTGTTAATACTCCAAGAGTCCAGTATCATCTACTCAGTCCTTTTCTATATAGCCAATATTATTACGTCAACAATTACTTTTAAAACTTTCATAGCAAGATATTTGCTTTTCAAACATACAACACCAGTGAATCAGATTCTAGTGCACTGATAAAAAATATAGCAACCCAGTTTTATTTTTCTGAAATTTGTTTTTTGACTTCCACAAGTTTCTTGGGTCCCATTTTCCTAGAAAAGCAACCTGTAATTCCATATCTTAATAAGTGGCAGTGCACACACAAGATAAGAACTATTCAGCTCCATCCAAAATTCCTTTTTTTTTTTCGTAAGTGCACAGGGAAATCCGTTGTGAAAACATGATGAGCAGTTCATAATATTTTTGTAAATTATAATAAGCTCAAAGTAAATACATACATTTCTGTTTTAAAGGCATCTTTAATCTTTTTAACCATCTTCATTATTGTAATGCCTGGGGATTGATGAAGCATGGGATCCTCAATTTGCTGCATCTCACTGAAATCAACAAAAGGCTGCTTGTTGTCTTGCCTCCGGCCAGGTAGGAACACTGTAGCACCAATTTAGTTCGGTTTACACTGCTGTGAAGCAGCAATTTGCAGGTGTGGTTCCTCAGTCTAAATCCAGCAGCCAAATGAAGGAAGTATCTTGCTTTCCCCAGTATAAGGACTAACAACGAAAGTGAGACCACTAGACTCTGCTGTCTTGAAACTAAGTTGAGTTTTCATAACACAAAGGCTGTCATTGAATGACAACTCTCATCTTCCCCATCTATCTTCCAGCTATCTGCTTCTGCTTTACCTGCTCCAACTCTGGTACTTGCTTAATCCCAGAGTGAAAAAATTTAGGAATCTGAATCAGCAAAAAGCTGGTTATGCAATTTTTAAAAAGGGAGAAAAATGAATAAAAATATTATCTTTCTGAACTGCTTAAGTGAAGATAAATAAAAACCAGCTCTGGTGTAAGGAAAAGAAGAATTGTATACATGACAGTGGGGAAGAAAAGGACTGCCTGTATCAGCAATGGCCTTCATTTTAGTGTAAGGTGAACACTACCAATATCAGAGGGGCAGGATGCCAACATCAGTGTCCACTGCCACTGATGGAGGTTGTTATGCTTCCCATCTTCTGAGTCCCATGCTTCTGCCCATAGGACTCGTGAGCCAGCCCAGCTCACTGACATCAGCTTTGTTATTTAGCCCATTAAATCAACCCAAGTGGTCAGTGTGTGCAGGGTCTGGCACGGGGGATAAGATAGAGGCCAAGTGGAGCAGCTTGGGTGGGAGAAGGGGAAGAGTGACTTCCTCTGCTTTCCTTTCCTTGAATGTGAAAGCCATAATTGTATCTTCAGAGGCCTCAGAGGCCAATGCCAAAGAGGGACAGAGAGGACAGGGATGTCTTTCCCACCATCAAGAGGACTTGGACCAGTTTAAACTGGCCCTGAAACAACACCTAAAGTCACAGCCCCTCACTTAAGGGTCTCTGTTTTAATTCAAGTGGATTTCTGGCAGTCTGCATGTGGGTCAGCCATGCTGAGGATTTACTCAGGAAATTGCCATCTACGAACTTCTGAGCTTCTCAGCAGAAGAAACACAAGGAGCTACTGGAGACAGTCCAGCAGAGGGTAACAAAGATAATTAGGCGTCACAAAGATAATTGAGGAGTGGCTGCAGGTGCTGGGCCTGTTTAGTCTAGAGAAGAGAAGACTGAACAAGGATCTCATTAATTCAGATAACTGTCTCTAAGGCAGGTGCCAAAAGGATGGTGCTGGACTCTTTCGGTGGTGCCCAGCGACAGGAGGAGCAGCAAGGGCCATAAATTAAAACAATGGCCATAAAGTAAACAGAAGAAGTTTCACCTCAGCATGAGGAAGATCTTGTTTATGTTGAAGGTGGTGGAGCCCCGTACCAGGGAGTTCATGGAGTCTCCTTCTCTGGCAACATTCAAAACCCACCTGGACACGTGCCTGTGTTACCTTCTTTAACTTGGCATGGGGTTGGACTAGATGATCACCAGAGGTCCCATTCAACCCTGTGATTCAGTGATTCTGTGTAAATAACAGTATGGAAAGTCCGGTGGGTTGTGCTAGATTTATGGAACAGCACTGAGTACCCAGGCTTGTGCAGCTCTGAATTTAATAATCCGTGTCTCTCTGGAGTGTTCTCGCATTCCAGATATGGAAGCCGATTTTGCGGGCAGCAACGCTGCAGAGCCAACTACACCGGGAGTACTGGGATGGTGATCTCCCCACCTAACACCTGGGCACTGAGCAAGGCGGGAGGGGTTGCAGGACATCGCTGGGCAAAGCCAGGACCGCGCTCGGAAGGGGTAGAGAGGAAGGAAGAAGAGCACCCAAGCATCCCAGCACCTTTCACATCTCTTCCCCTGTTCTTCCAAAACACCCTCTTTCTCCCCAAGGGCGCCGGACCGGCACTGAGGCGATCAGTGGGGCGGAGGGCTCATGCGCCTCCCACTGCCGCCGGCCACGACCCGCAGGGGTCCCCAGGGAGCGCCCGGCGGGAGCGCGCACTGCCCGCCCATCCATCCATCCATCCATCCATCCATCCATCCATCCATCCATCCATCCATCCATCCATCCATCCATCCATCCATCCATCCATCCATCCATCCATCCATCCATCCATCCATCCATCCATCCATCCATCCATCCGCAGCGCGGGGCGGGAGGCGCCGCGCGGGCGCGCGCTCTCCTAGAGGAAGCAGGAGTCGCGCTGGGAGGCGGGACCGCGCGGCCCACGCCCGGTGTGTCTGCCTGGCGCCGGCCGGGGTGGCGGCTGCAGACGCAACTTTCATGGGACAGAGGCGCCGCTGCCGCCGCAGAGCCCGGCGGGGGAAGGCGCTGCGAAGCGTGAGCGGCTCTCTGGGGGACTTTCCCGGTCCGATCCGGCTCGTGGAGGGGGGGAGAGGGCGGTGCTGAGACCCGCCGGGACGAAAGTTTTGGAGCCGCCCCGCGGGCGGGCAGGAGGAACCGAAGGCCGCGGCGTCAGGAGCATGAGAGGTCCGCCTCGGCCTCGCCGCTGAGAGGCGGCTCGCAGATCTCTCCTCAGGCAGGAGGAGATAAGGCAGAGTGAGCGGGGGCGGCAGCACCTACCGCGGGGAACCCCTGAGCTCGCGGCAGGGGTGCCTGCGAGCCCCTCCAGCCGCAGCGCCTGTTCTCGAGCTCTATTACCCGCTCCCTGGCGGGGGAAGAGGAGGGGCGGCGGCGCGGAGCTCTGTCGGGATCCCTCGGGACGGTGCGGAGGCGGCTGGCAAGCCCTGAGCAGGAGTAAGCGGCTCCCACCGATCCCTGCGCATCGCCGCGTTCCCTTCACGCCGGGGGCTTCCCCCTACGGGGTGCGAGTGCGCATGGGGATGGCGGGCGCGGAGCCGGGGCGGGGAGGGCCAGGAGCGGCTCCATGAGGACGGCAGGCCTGTTCGCGCCCCCGCCGCCCGCCCTGCCCGGCCCTGCCCGCGCTTCCGACCCTGAGGACCTCGGCTCGTCTACGAAGAAACTTTTCCGCAGCGTCCGAAGATGGAGCCTGCCGGCATGGATTATTTCTGCGAGCAGGTACAGCAGAAGGACGTGGGCCGCAGGATGCAGGTCGGCCAAGAGCTGCTGGACTACCTGGGCGACCCGGCGAGGTCCCCCGATCTAGAGCAGGACCAGCAGCGCCTTGACAAAGTGATCGACGAATTAACAGCGTGGGTCAACTCCAGTAATTTTAAGGTAAGGTTGCTCGGCGGGGCTCGGTGGGGGAAGACCATGATTCAACATGTTAAGGAGGTACAGACCCTCGGGTTGCTTTTTAATCTTTTAGTAAGAGCAGAAGTAAAACTACGTTTCTGCTAGTTTTATCCCTCCTCGCACAAAGGAGAATTCCGAAATTTTGGAAGGGCGGTTGATGTTTTATTGTTTCTATCTGTCTGTCCTTAAAGAATCAGTAATAGGCGTTTTGGTTTTGCCTTTATCGTTGGCTAGATGGTGGTTTGGTTTCGTTTTGGTTTTGATTTGAAGGTTTTTTTACGACGTAATGTTAAACACAACACTCCCCTCCCAACTATGATACACACTCGGGTTGTGTTTCTTACTCAGAAACGAGATAGGTGATGATTTTTTTCTCGCTACCACTCCCATTCCATGGTCTCTATACTTCAGTGTAATGTTTCATGGGATTGCCATCGTTTTCCGCAGGCCATACAGAGTGCCGCTCCACCGGATTTGTATCACGCTGTGTGTATTTTAGACGATTTAAGGAATAATTGGCTTCTTGGGGCTCCCACTGTAAGTTTAAAGTTGTTTATATCATCTTTAGGTGACTTTCCCGTACCTGGGAAGTTATACAGTATCCTCACAGCGGCCTGATGACTCACGTTTCGCTTTTTCCTGCGTGCATGTGTCTTTTAGACGGAGCCACGAGAAAAGAGCGATCATTCCCTCACACAGTGTTAACACTTGCGAGTTGTTCTTACGTCGGTCAGCCGATAAGGCGGTTGACAGCGCAGTCGTAGTGCCAAGGTCAATCATGTTCGCAGTGGCGATTTTATTTATTTATTTATTTTTTTTTTTTAATTTTCCCCTCCCCGCGGTGCGTGTGCGCGGCGCGGCCGTGCAGGCCCGCGCTGCCGCCGCCGGAGGCCGCTGCTGGGGCGCGCTGCGTGCCTGGGGTACAGGCCGGGTCAGCTTCGCCCTGCCCTTCTAACGTGATCGACTCGCACTTTGGGTCTTTGAACTCACTGCAGTTAGCTTGTTCTCGCTTTTTTTTTTCTATTTTCTGAGACACAGGAGGAGGGCACAGAGTAACCTCGAAGGACAGTATGTTCCTGAAATGGAAATTTATTTTTTCCCCTCCATTGACTTTAATCCGCCAGCCTTTGCACGTAGCAACTTCTGGGTTGAAAATAAAAAAGGCTTAACTCCATTTGCGCATATGATTTATTTATTTTGGAAGCATGTTTGTCAGTAAAGATCGAGTTAGCTTGAGGAATTAGCATGTGCTGAACAAATATAATTTATTTGCCTTTAAATTCATCATTTGGGGGCAGCTGTTGGTGATAAAATTGATTACTGCAAAACCTAGACGGGTCTTTAAAAATACTCTTTTTCTTGAAGAGGGCTAGCTACTTACTTAACAAGGTAATTTAGAAGTTTTTTCCTGCACTTGTAAATTAACAAAATTAGGCTTTAAGACTGGAAATTCAAATTGCAAGATGTATTTTTCATAGTGCAAGACATTTTACTTACCATTGATGTAAAATGCAGAACTCCTTACTTGTTTGGACTGTAGGATGAATGAGAGCTATGCAGTGCTCCACAAGCATCAGTCACAGAAGGGAGATCCCCTAGTCCAACCTCCCTGCTAAAGCAGGTTCACCTACTAGAGCAGGTTGCAGAGAATCACAGCCAGGCAGGTATTGGGTATCTGTAGAAGAGACTCCACAACCTCTCTGGGCAGCTTGTTCAAGTCCTCTGTCACTCTCAAAGTAAAGCAAATTTTTCTCTCGTATTCAAATGGAACTTCTTTGTTTCAGTTTGAGCCTGTTGCCTTTATGTGGCTGGGTACCTCTGAAAAGAGTCATGCAGAATGAGAGTATTACAAATTGTAAGAATTTTGAAGATAGCTTGCAAAATCATTAAAATATTTTTGTTGCATCTTCTCTACATCCACTTACTGGTGGCTCTTTGTTGTGTTTCCAAGCATGTCATGATCATAGCATTAGTCACGGGTTTGATTTCTGGAGAGGCCATCACTTAAGAGCTGGGCTTGATGATTCTTATGGGTCCCTTCCAGCTTGGAAGACTCTGTGATTATATTAATGGCAACAGCACAAGATCTTGGGTGTTTTGCTCATGATCAGTTTGAGTGACTGCCAGCATGTAGTGTTTCAAAATGAGGACTAATATTATAGAAAAATGGCTTATGTTTTACTTCCATGTTTTATATCATAGATGTTACACGTTCAAACGTTGCATCCTATTTTGTTATTGCACTCAGGCCCTCAACAATAGAAAGTAGTGAATGCCACAGACTTATATGTCTTCTCAAAAAAAAAAACCTAGTGATTTTTGATTGCTGTATTATTTGACGTGTTGTTGGTCACACTTTACTGAGAAGTGGATACATAGAGCACTTAAACAATTGTGCTTATCATCTTTCTTTTGTGTCTTGCTAAAGGTCTTGCAGGTCTCCAGAGTCCCAAAGTAATGAATCCCTTCCAGTTTGACATGATCGGTGGTATCACAAGCAGTGCTAATGGCTGGAGACTCAGAACTGCTGAGCTAGATCAATTGGAGATAAAAGTGCAGAATGTTGGAGGAAGTTTTGAGGGGGAGTATTATTTGTGCCCTTGGTGATGCATATAGATAATAGGGCGATAACTGATGTGACTTGCCCTGTATGTGCAATATATTTTATTCCCACTGAAGGCTCAATTCTTGCATGCAGTGCACTGTGCTGATCATGCTGGAAGAGGAACTGCATGATCTGGGAGCCCTGGTCTCAACTCTTAAGCTGTGCTGTGAGGAGAAAACTTTCTATGATACTCCAGCCTAGAAAGTTTTTGGCTCGTGTAACTAGAAGGAAAATAGTCTGGAGGTAGTTGGAGGATTAGCTTAGCAGGCCTGATAATGAGTGAGGGGAAAAGAGAGCAAGCATTCAGTAAATAAGCTGAACTCAATGATCTTAAAGGCCTTTTCCTAAACAATTCTATAATTCTAAATGTGGGCTAGTTATCAGTAAGGTTGAATTAACTAATCTCCTAAAGATTTTGGCCACATAAAACTGATAGTGCATTTGCTGTTCTGAAGTTTGCAACTCTTTATAGTTATGTAATAAACAACCTGGCAATTTCAAACTGAGAGAGCAGGTAGGAAAATTTCTGAGTTCATCTAGCTCATTGAAGTGGAGAATACAGTTCCGAGCTTGAGTTACTGGTCAAACAAAAAGGTGGGATTAAGAATGTGTTGGCTCATCTGCAGATGGTTCAGAGTTGTAGTGAAAATTGGTTGCAGAACATAGGGAATGACCTAGAGAGTGATGAGTCAATGTTGAATTATGAGGACTTCAGTTACAATGTCTATGCAGTGATAAATTGGCTTGTAAAGACTCTAGAAAACTTTGCAACGTCAAGGAGTACACAAAAGATGTGCCTAATTTCAACTTTCATTTTGTATCTTACGAGAATGAGAGAATTCCTCATTGAACTGCAAATTATTTGCTTGGTGATCTGATTTATTTTGTGGTCTAATCTCTCTCCTTCTTCAATGCAGAGATTTGAGTATTTGGGTATATATCAATCCCTATTCCCCCTCCCTCAGCTGTTTTCTAAAGGCTGTGAGAAATAGGAGTGGTTAAGTTGAATGCTAAGTATTAAGAGTTGAGTGATAAAATTATTCTGCTGGTATTCGGTCTCAAACTGAAATATGTAGTAATCTTGGGAAATAGGGACAGTGCTGTTGTTTGTGTTTGGACTCTCAAGTGAGCTTCAAAGAGTAAATTAGTTACCCATTCTGAGAGTGGTAATACTGATAGATATTTTCTGGTGTTAGTGTGTTAGCTTGAATCTTCATCTATGTATACATGAGTTTTTAGGTCTCTCTCATACTCAGTAGTCACATGAAATAATTACAAGATTATCTGATCGTGCAGTCTGGTGACTCAAACTGTTCTGTCTTACTCAAGTAATCTGGAAATTTGCGTTGCATTTCTGCTGAAGAGATGTGGGATGGGGAAATACTGCTTTTAATGTAGAGCTTTACAAATCTACTGTTGGCTGTTAGCATGTTGTGGAGTCTTTTAAGAACACCAAAATTGAACAATTACCCTCGTTAAATTTTTTTTTCAGCAATAATGCTACCTTTTGGTTCTTCAAACAAATCACATCTGATCAGAACTAACAAAAGCCTATGACTAAAATGATGATCGTTTCCCAGGGTAATTTTATATGAGAAGAGTAATCAGGAATGTTTGTGACTGTGAGTCACCTTTGGATTTCTTACCTTTGTGGTCAGTATCTTAGTTTGTTTTATTCCTCAGCTGCAGTAATTAATGCAGAAAAGTAATTAATAATCACTAGTTTTATGCCAAAGTCGCAGATTGTTTGCCATGGGAAGAAGAAAATCTGATTCCACTCTATCTTTTTCTGATAGTGTGGATAAACTGTTCATTTTAGGCAAATCCTTGGAATTATCTCTTATTCTGTGTGTCTTGAAGAGTGAGATTTTTCTGAGGTTTGTTTGCCTCAATACCAAATACCAAAAGATACTAAAATACCAGTAATGTTGGTGTTGCATTTTTGTATTTCCTTGGTTTGGCAAATATTTATTTTGTCTTTAGTTCGACAAAAGGCCAGTAGGAGGAGCTTTCAGTTTCTGGAAGGGAAGATTTGAACTGTAATTTTGAAAATAGGTAAAGAACAAGTGGTTAGGATGCTAGTCTGAAGTACTTGCAAAGAGATGGCAGCAGTTAAAACTTGGCTGACTGCACATATGTGTGTGAGGTGGAAGGTACAATTTAAAATTATCTGAACAAAATGGAGACACTGAGATCTGAAAAGAGAGAGTTCAGAGATCAAAAATGAGAGGTTGCACATTTGATTACAAATAACTGAATGCACAAATGCAGGATATGGGGCATGTGATTGAGTAGCAGACTTCAGGAAGAAAATGTGTGGGTTGTCTTGGATCCGAAGTTGAACACAAGCCAACATGTGCTACACAAAAGGCAAATGCCGTAGTGAATTGTAGGACTAACATGCAGGACAGAGAAAGGGAATGAAAGAGGACTCAGCTAAACCTTTGTTTTTCAGTTACTGTGTAGATCTCAGTATATCCTTAGTCTTTGTTAGCAAACAGTGGTAATTTAAATGTCTTCGTTGAAAAAGAAATGAGCCCTTTGCTGAATTTCATTCCTTCTTTCTTCAAGTTTTGTTTAATCTTGGCTGTGTGAGAGCTACTTTCTTTTTTCTGTGTCATGAAAATTGGTTTGACCTGTCTGTGGTATGAAGCCCAGTTTTCGTTTTTAAATTCAATTATTTGATGCATTCTCCAGTAATAATTACTATTTTTTCATGTATTATTTATGTTCTGTTAATGATACATTAAGTCAACAATGAAACACTAGCCAAATAATTAAACAGATCTCCTAAAGACAAGGGACACTTCCAAGAAGGTTTAATTATTTTAATTAAAACTAATTTTGTCTGGTCTTTAGTTGGGAATGGTGAATATATAGTCTCAGATGAGTTTTGAGTGTCTCCAGAGGTGGAATTGACAGTTCTCAGTTGGTTTGCAGCTTCAGTTTGTGTTACCCAGACAAATTGTACTCACTGTTGAAAAAGCAGCTCTGCTGCTCATATGGCCAGGTGTTCTGTTCTCACTGTTGTTCTTGAAGCAATGTTGAATTCATTTTCCAGTGTTTCAGCAAGCTGATTTGATTCACATTACAGGAGATTTAAGTGCACCAGATCAAATATGTCTGCAGGTCGAGGGGGATAACAGGACCATCACTTTTAGCCTGCAGATTGACTTGGGTGTGGGAAGAGAGCCTTTCCAAGCACTATGCAGTGTGGAAGAGGAGAGGTGCATCCTTCAGAGCAGAGCTCACAGCAGTCATCGCGTGACAGCCAAGCGATTTTAGCAGCACTGCTGAGTCAAGCAGTTTCTGTCCCTGACTGAGGAGTGGTGCTGGTGCGTCATGCCTGTATTGCTCTGATGGGAATGCTTGTGAGGCTGCACAGCTAACAGGCTCAGGGAGGAGATATGGCTGAAAAGATGCCTTCTCTTGTTCGTTTTTTGGGCTGGTTTCCTAAAGTGGGCTGCTGTTCAGCTGCATGGATGCTTCTCTTCCCACAGTGGAGGAGCTGGTGCAGAGGTGGGAGTAAGTAGCAGAGAACATGGGTCATTGTATGCTTGATACAATTTAAATAAGAGGAAATGGGAAAGGAAATAAGAGACCTTGGGCACAAAAAGAATTAAATTCTTTTGAAACAACTGAGCACTAAAATAAAGTGCGTCTTTGTTTTGCACCATCAATGTCCTTAGAAAGGCTTTTGTCTGCAATTTTCTTTGGGGAAAAAAGTTGATTTTAAAAAATTAATTATTTATTTGAAAGAGAAATATCATACATCTCATTGTCTTCCCACTGAACCCTTCTTTTAAAGAGGCTCTGTTTTGAACCTTTTTCCAGTGCAGCACATAAAGTTTTAGCCAGACAATCTAAAAAAAAATGGCTTACATTGTCAGGTGTTGTTGCATCATATACTTTTGGATTTTGCTCACAGTCATTGGAACAATATTTATGAAAAATTTATTACAAGAGGTAAGGGAAGAATGTTTAATGCACATGTGAAGCAAATTAGAGATGCTTCTGTAATGGATCAAGCTGGAGGCAGTAAACAAATTTTAGAATACTGTACTGTCTACATACTACAGAACAGTTTGGAGATCACACTTGCAATCTGAATTCAGTTTGAAGATCATAGAGATTTTGAAATAACAGAAGGTAGTAATTTTTTTTTTCCCAGTGATCATTTTGAGTATTACATCAATGTGCTCTTCAGAACTGGCTAAATATTTCTTAATTAATGCAGGCAGACATGATAGGAATCTGAAAAGTTCCCAAACTTGGGGAAAGGGCATTAAAACATGTTTCCTTTATTTAATTTTTTTTAAAAATAACCTCTAAAATTTTTATGAGAGCACCATTTGCTTGTACTAGCTGCAGTACAGGGGAGCATTACTTGCTTGTTCTGGCTGCAGTACAGGAGAGATCAACGTAACAGGGACATCTCAGAATTGTGCCTCTTGAGAGGTCCCCAGAAGAAATCAAACCTTTTCAGTGCATAAATGTGCTTGTCACTCTCTAGATATATATGGGTGATTCATTCTGCAATCCTCTGGTAGTGTGGTTGCTTGTGACACTTACATGTTCTGTGGTTGGCCATTACAGGAGAGTTGTGAAGGGAAGGTTATCAGAAGTCTGATAGTTTATACCCCTTTTGAGACAATGAGGTTGCAGCTGATACATAGTTTTAACAGTAGCAAAGACTGGATACTTCGGAGAATCTTACCTTGTAATCCCAAGAATGGTTTTAAAACATAATTTTGAAGGCAGTAGCCTTGTGGTTTTAGGTGGAGGGGGCTCTCTGTTTGCTAATAAGCTTGGACTCCAATTGTTGAGCTTGAAGACTGTTAGATACCGGCAGCTCTGCTCTCTTCTTGCAATGTGATGTGATATATGTTAAAAAAAAATCATACTATTGTAATTGGAAGTGTGTCGTTAGTGCCCTTGAAGTTGAAACAAGCAAGAGAATGGAAATAATACTTTCTTGTGAGCTAAGATATTGAAAGTATAGATGATATCTATGGTAGCTTCAGCAGCTGGGGCTGCAGTTTTGGCTTCTGTCAGTAGAGGCAGCTGTCCAACTGCTGCTGAGTGGCAGGGAGAATGGAGTCTGAAGATGACATGGCTGGGACTGAAGAACTGCACAGGTTGAAGAAATGACCCAGGAAGATGGAAGTGTCCCTCAGCCCATGGGGCCAAGAGCATGCTTAAGTATCTCGCAAGCTTTTAAGTTAAGGGAGGGAATGGTATGGGTAGAGCTTGGCAGAATGGGGGAAGTGGATAGAATTGGAGTGGGAAACAGTAAAGGGAGCAAGAAGTATGGAATAGGGGAGCAGAAGTGTGTCCTGAAAGATGAGTAGAGAGAACTAAGAATATAGATACTGCATGAACGTAAATATTTTTATTTCATGTTGAGCTGCTTGCAGAGTTCTTGAGATTATGAGAATTAAGAAAGTCTACCTTGGGTCTTGGCTGACAATACTTTAAAAAAAACATCCCATGAAGTTTTTGCATGTATCTCGTTCCAGCAGTGCAGTGCTGGAACAATGCTTCCTCTTGCAGGGCATACTTGTTTGGCGTGCTGTATCCTGTTTGTCAGTAATTGTTAAAGATACCACAGCTGTCCCCATGGTGACAGGAAGTCTAATGCCTTAACTTCATTCTTTGGAGTTCCAGATAGTGACCTCCATTAGATTCTCATGACTAGTTCACAGATCCCAATCTACAGAATTCATATTTTCATGCACAGTTCAGAGATCCTATGACCAAATCCAAGGACATTTGTATTAAGGTCATTTGGCAACTTAGACACGTAGAGATGTTTTCCTGGTAGTGTCCTGCCCCCAGCTGTCCCTGACAGGGATGGAAAATTACAGTCACAATGAAAATAACAGTAAGCATGCATGGCTATCCAGGTATGGTTTGAAGAACAGTATTTATTTTTCTAGCAAAAAACTTAGGTGCATTGAAGTTGTCCACGGAAGGGAAGGGGCAGTGCTGGAAAGTGTGTGCAGAAGGAGAGCTGGAAAAGGAGCAAGCTGCAGAGCAAGAATAAGCTCATTTGCTAATCACTGTTTCTATTCATAATTGTTTTTTGGTTGGAACATCTTGATTTCACCGAAGAGTCTGGTCTTTTTTTGTCCAGAGCAGATAAAATATTTCTCAGTTGGTTTGGCATTCATTGTGTTCTGAGAAGTCAAGGATAGCCGTAATATTGGCTTGTTAAAGAATAGCAACTAACCAACTCCAGTTCAAATGAGCCTAAATTTCTTGTCTCCTATGGACTTTAAAAGCACTGTTCAAATGCTTCAAACAATGGTGAGCTGATGAATCAGTCTCAACATACAAAGGCCCTTTCTAGACAGCAAACAAAAGACTTAATGAATGCTGATTAAGAAACAAATCCACTGATTTTAATCCCAGAAGGCATTCATCCTTCATTGGAGCTGTTGGGGAAAGAGCAGTGATGCTGGTGAAAGGTTTTTCTATTGATACTGGAGGGCCTGTGAGAGTAAATGGTCCCACATAATGCCTCAGAATTTGGAACCTCTTTGTTGCAGGTATTCTGCAGAACCTCTAAGTTCTGCCTCAACTTACAATTAATTTTGGTTTTGAGTGTTGTTTATGTGATCCTATATAAATTGAGAGCTGTTTCCAAAGGGCTGCTTGAATACTGCACAGATGATACCTATCAGGAGATGCTGAAGCTTAGAGCATTGTTTATCAGAACAGAGAAATATTAAAACTGATTTACAAAACCATCAGGTCATAGTTCACTTGCTATCCTCTGTAGTTGTGTGGTTCAACTGACTTATTTTATAATGTGGAATGAAAGTAAATTTTGTAGCTAGACCAGTTTTCCATTACTTCAGCTTGTGGCCACACTTACATTCTAACTCTCTAGTTATTGTGAATTATCATACCTGTTACCTTTTCAAAGTTGCAGACGACAGAGGACTTTGCATGAGGTAAAGCTCATGCATGTGTGCTTTACTCTTGTTTCTGAGTTGCTATTCTTCATGAGGGTGGAAGTCTTCAAGACAGATTTTGCAAAGATAATCAAATGTGCAGAGTAGAGACAGACTTAAAAAATACCTTTACAGAAGGAAAGGCTTCTGTTTGTGCAAAACACTTGCATGGAAAAGTATCTTAAACTTTTCTGTGCAAGTCTCAGGTGGGGTTTGTAGTCAGGAAACAGAAGCATAGAAAAACAATGGATCCAGAAGGAATTTGTTTCTTTCAGACACTGTTTTCCCTTTAATGTTATTTTCCAGATTATCAAGCAATATGAAACCATAGTCAAAAGCTCCATCCAAAAAAACATTGTGGAAAGCCTTGACATTACCATAAAAGCTAAATTATATATATATATTTTTTTTTTTTTTTTTTGTCTAACTAAGCTACTAGTTATAGTATTCTGTTTTCCTAATCTGTAGATAGAGTTACTTATTGGCAATATATTAATTTAAGACAGTGATGCCATCCACTTACCTATACTATCCTGTGTTTTAGTATGTGATAGAATTGTGTCCAGGTAAGTTGTACTAACTGTGAACTAAGTTTTATGTCTCCTTTTTAAAAGAAGATCTGTTGTACTAATACAAAATTTATTAAAACCAGCTTCACTGTGCAGGTGCTTCTCATCCTAGGTTTTATGGGGACCTTATTTGTTTAGTTTCCTATGGAAACAAGGCTCATATGATGCTGTGTGTGTGGGCTATGTATATCACATGCATATCAAGTCAAATTTTTTTCTGGCCTGCTACCTAGTGTGGGCAATTGTGACAGATAGGGATCGTAAGGAAACAGAAGGGTCCAAAAAAAATTGATCCAAGTTTTATGAAAATAAACAGCTAATAAAGAAGAGGAATTCTAGTCATGAGTTCATGGGGAAAAATGTGCAGTGCATTTCTTATTAGAAAATAAAGAGGTGGAAAAGCTGTAAGGAACACCCAAGCTTGAGGAGGTTGTTCCTTTGACAAATAGTTGTTCCCTTTGCACGTTCATGGGCAGCAGCAAACTGAGGTAACTGTAAGCTGTGAAAATACAGGTTCTGGTGTTCCTTATGAGCTATTGTAGGAAATACAGAAGGAAGTCTTGAAACAATATGCAGGATAGTAAACAGCAAAGGAAGTGTCCCGACTTTTAAAAATAATTTAGTCTAATTGAAAATTTATGTTTGTGCTTTTGTTTCAATATTATTGAATATTGTTGTCTCATCTGGCTTCTGTTTGTGGATGGGAAAGTCCTCAAAACTCCAGTAGTATTTTGCATTTCCTTTTTTTTCCCCATTTGGTATTTGTTTGTTTGTGGGTTTTTTTAAATTGTTGTGGATTGAGTTGGGTTTTGTTTGATTTAGTTTTTCTTGTTGTTTTTGTTTGCTTTGGGGGGGTTCTTTATTTTTTTAATTAGCAAGTGAAAAACTAGGCTTCCCTAGCTTAAGAAGCAGGTGGACAAATGGTCTAGTCTGGACCACTAGGGAAAGCAGAATTAGCTTCTCAGTTATTTTCTTTTGGGAGTTTGGAAAATGATGTAATGACATAATTTTCATCCTTAGTGGATGAGCTAAGTGGCCAGAAGTAAGCTTTTGGAGTAAGCTCTTAGCATCTGGGAAAACTTTAAACCATGTCTTCGTTTGGGTTTTGTAGTTGGAAATACAAAAACATTGCATTTCTAATATTTATTTTCTTCCTTTTTAAGACAAGAATTGAAAAATCTGAATTGCTCTGGTATATGTAAATTAACTGGATCCATTCCAAACATATTCTTATAACTTTGTCTTGATATGAACTTTGAAGGAATTATTTAGCTCTTCAACTGAAACTTTAATTTATGTTTAAGATAGCTTTTCAGCATACTTGCATTTATATGTGTAAGTTATTTGCAATATATACTAAAAAGTTCCTCGTTGATCTGGTTTATAACATCTAATACTTTTGTTTCAACAGGTAGCACTACTGGGATTAGATGTTTTAGGTGCCTTTGTTGACAGGCTATCAGGACGCTTTAAACCCTATATAGGAACTGGTAAGTGAAATACAACTTTTTTTCTTAAGACCAAACAGTAAAAGACACTTCCCCCCTCTCATAGCAGCTGAGGTGGAACATGTTGAAAACTTCTTGAGCTAATAATAATGTACCAGCAGGCATTTTACTGGTGTTGGAATTGAAATAATTGTATAGTAGTATGTCAGTTTCATTTCTTAAGTGGTGATTGAGATTTTTTTAAAGGTTCCAGGAGTGCCTTTCCAGTAATTAGTTCCATGCTGTATAGTTGCTTACCACTCCCTGAGACAGTCATCTAAAATTTGCATTGAAACACAAGTGTTATGTTTAACTTGTGTTAAGGTTTTATTTGCAGATCACTTTAATCAGAGCTTCATGTCTGCTGAAGCCTGTAGTCTCAGAGGATTCTGTGGTCCACCTCCTGTTAGATAACTCGACTGTGGCTTTTAGTAGTCTAAAGTTTTTATGAGATTAAAAAAAAAAAGTACTGACTGTTATTCCTGTGTGAAATGTTTACTCAAATTAATTTCAGATTAATGGATCTACATGTGCTGGAGTATGAGACCATTTTTCTGGGACGTATAATCAGACTACACTAACTAACTCATTTTGCTGCTGGCTTTGACAGTAACATTGGTGTCATAGCACTGGCTAACAGAAGTGTCTAGTTAATGTTCTTTTTCAAAGTTTGCATGAGATGTTACATCATGTTCCCTGATCCCCAGCTATCTCAGATTGTCTGTCAAAATTTTAAGCTTCCTCTTCTTTACATGTCTAGTTTTGTATTTAAGAGCTTTAAAATAAAATGTCAACGTTCAGGAATACGAAGTATAATTTATGACTAGCTGCTAACTAAGTTAATTGAAAGCTTATTTCAGTATTCTGTGGAGTACTGAATACTGCAGTAGAGTGCTACAGAATTTAAGTATATTTCATTGTGGAGAGCTTTTCTTTGGCTGGTTAATTTTGTATTAGAACATTGTAAGGGAACTGGAGGCATATTGTGCCATGCACAGTATTGATTTCTGAATAATCTCCATTTGTAGCTACAAACACTGTTTTGCTCCAGAGTTTGTCAAATTTTTGATTTTTATTTTAAGACTCTGTAAAACCTAAAATTACAGTAACGCTATTAAAGGAAGGCTGGGAAGATTATTCAATTTTTAACTGTTCTGAACTATCTGAGAACAGTTTGAAAATCCTGCTGTTGGTTTGGGCTTTTCTTGTCACGGTGGTTGAGTAGTCTGAGATTATGAGCAAATTGAAGATTTAAATTTCAGTAGTATTTGTATTAAAAAACAAGAGAGAGTACTGGCACTGGGTGGCTGTCGAACATGCGTAACATCTGAAGCTGTATATTCTAAACGTATTTTTTAGTTAAGCTAAGTAGTAGTGCCTTCAACTGAAATTGGTCCTCAGAGCATCTCCAGAATCAAGACCTCTAGAATATGCAAGTTACTGTTGTTCATGATCAACTTCTGTATAAACAAAGCTAACAGATGCTGAAATCTTAGTCTCAGTAATGGCAGAAAGCAGTATTTTAGGTTACTTTTTAAAATACAGATATGAATTCTCTTCAGTTGATAGCTCTCTCTCCAAGTTTCATAACAAGATTGGAATAATTTCCAGTTTTTGTCAGTGAAACAGTAATATAAAAACATTATTTTAAGTGTCTGGGGTTTGTATAGTCCAGGGCTTATGGGAATAATTAAAAGCACATTGGTGAACCAGAAAACTATTTCCCTCCGGAAAACTTAAATAACCAGGAGTTTCCTAAATCACGTTCTGTTGACTCTGCAGATTTGTCTTCTAATGTAATCTGTCTCCAGTAAGTCAGACCAAAGACTTATGTTTGACAGTGATTTGTTTGCAGATTCCTGAGAAGAAAGTAAGGACAGGAGAAACAGGCAGTGATTACTCCTTCACCAGTAGGAGTTGTCAGCAGTCTTGAAGGTTAGGGGCAGCGGAGGCACATGATGTCTTCAATGTCTGCCCTGTTACTTTGTTTTCTTTCCAGACAGCTTTGTCTGTTTAGTTTCTGACCCGCATAGATCTTTGGCTTTTGCGGTGTTCTGTGGAAGCACTTAAGCATGCAGAACTCTTTTGGACTGGTTGCCTGAAAAACTTGGTGCTTGCTAGATCTTGTGTTAGAGAGGCGAGCTAACATTTCTTACCGTCCTGACTGCCAGTTTCTGTTTATGGATCTCTTCCATGCCTGTCTTCTGCTCTCCCTCCTCCTGCCCCAGCTCAGAGACACGATGGAGCTGTTTCTTGTATACAACTGTTTCCCTTTCAGTGCCTTTCTATTGTGGTGCATTTGAGTTGAGGAAGCCATACCATCTGTCATACCATATCAGAGAGGCAGCTTATGTTCATAGTGGCATAATTGTATTTGTTTTTATTTGTTGTCTGTTACTTTTGTAATTATTGATGATAGATTTCTTTGTTGCATAGCTCCTTCCTGAAAATTGACCTAATATGTGCATGAAACTGTCTACTGCAACAACCTGTTTCCTGTGCAGTGATGGTGGATGTGGAGCCCACTCTCCAGGACAATGTGTTTTCGCTATGCCTTTATCATTAGGGAAAGACCCCTCCTTGAGAGCTGTGTGAAAGTCCAAATGCATTCTGTTAGCTGAGTTACCTTCTGCAGAGCTATTTACAGAGAGCTCTTACAGGCTTGTGAGATACCACTTCGTTTTTTCGACTTCCCAGACACTTCTCCAGCCTGTAGCACTACATGGGGTGGTTGTGACCCAAATGCAGCAGCCAGTATTTGGCCTTGTTGAACCTCATACAATCCATATCCATAGTTATGCATTTGACAAGAATCAAGTATTCTATACAAACTGCTATTTTAGGGGTTTTTTTGGGGTTTAGTTTGGTTGTTTTTTCTTTTGTTTTGTTTTTTGGGGGTGGGGTTTTTTGTAGCTTGGTTATGTCCAGTTAAGTGATTTTTTGCTATGAATATTGTTAATGAGCTATATAATTGTGTATTGCAGATGTGCAGTGCATTCAGGTGATAACGAGGAGAAAACAAAAACATGTAATCAAGCTTGAAAACATTGGGAAATTTGTAAGCAAAATAGTTCAGCTAAGTAACAAGTTCCTAGGGCCCTACAGGCCATCTTAGTAGTATTTCATATGGTAGGCTTTTACTTTCTCTATTTTGGTTAAATAAATGTGAGTGTATTATTTTTTGAAGGCAAGCATAACAGAATTTTTCCAGAAAATTCAATTATTACTTTGAAATATTCAAACTATAGTTAATTCCTCATTTATTGCACTAAGCTGTTGTAGGTACTTGCATTCTCCAAAAAAAAAAAAAAAGGATTGCACCGTGACTATAGTGAAGGAAGATAGATGTAAAATACTTACCTGCTTTGTTGTCTGCCTTTTTTAAAATACAATGCATGCTTTTTTCTAGCTGAAGTTTCATTTTTATGGCTGTTTTTGCTCATAACATACCTGCAACTTTAAATGCATTTTTCCTTTAATAAAGAGTGTTACATTTTGGTGACCCTGGGATGTTTTTATTCATGATTCAGAGATCAATAAATGATGGAAGTATAATAATATATTATCCAACTGCAATATGGGAAAACATATTCCACATTTCACTCCCCATCCCCATTTAATTTCCTCTTCTGTTTTGATGGAGATAGAGCACTTTCCCTAAGTGCAGAGAACAGGTAATGTCACTGAATATTCACTCCCTTAAGCATTACAGGCTTCTGCTATGAAGTGAAAAGCATGAATGCTTTACTATTACTTCAATCTTCACTATCTATATATATGCCATAGATTACATTTGGGCAAAATCAATGCAACAGTTGTAGGGCAGATGTTTTCCAGTATTTCAAAGAGCACGTTAGTGATCTTTGTATTGAAGTATAATGCATGATAAGAGACTTAATTCAGTTTCCTAGGCAACCATCTAATGTTGCACTAAATTTCTTCTAAGGTGTTATCCTTTTATGATTAACCACATTGAGCATGCTCTGCAGCTGACATCAGTGTTCTGGGAGTCTAGACACACAAATTTGGAATCTTTCTGTTAGTACTTCCACTTAAGATCCTTGAAAATACTTTGGAAGCAATAAATACCAGGGTATGTGTTCTTTCATAAGACTATGTGTCTGTATTCTGGGAAAAATAAAGCAGTGTTTGAATGTTGTGTTTTTTGGTATTTAAAACTACTGCTTGTTCTGTGATTGAAGAGATGTTACTTAAGAGTACATAATTACTGTATCACAGTCTCTTTTCCCAGGTGATGAAATTATTAAAATAATCCTTTATATCCAAAATAAAAGAGACTTATAATTATGGGCATATGTGTCTGGATGATAGGATTTCTGGGGAAAGTGTCTACTCATACTTTCCTAAAACAAATGAATATAACTTGGCCCTCTTGTTATTGTTAAAAGGAAAAGAAAGAATATACTAAAGGTATACAGAATCTATTTCAGTTTTACTGGGCAGTATTATACCATGACATATTTTTCTGCAGATACTGAACTGTCCATTAGTCTGTTATATAACTATATTGACATTAGCTTTTACATACAATCTTACAAGGTGTTGCAGATTATTTTACTTCCCTGAAAATTAAAGGAAATGTAATTGTCAGTTAAAATGACCGAACACAGGTAGGTTATATTTGTATATGTATATATATGTAAGTCTCAATAGGGATGCACATTTTACGCACAAAAACTCCATATGTAAATCTGTTTATATGTTTAATAATAGTTGCAAATTCATGTTACTATGAAAAGAAACCACTGGGCAAAAATAATTTTGGAAAATAGTTGTAGTGCCATAT
The DNA here is from genome assembly GCA_013397075.1 of Rhabdornis inornatus. Taxonomy (NCBI): domain Eukaryota; kingdom Metazoa; phylum Chordata; class Aves; order Passeriformes; family Rhabdornithidae; genus Rhabdornis; species Rhabdornis inornatus. The sequence goes on along the minus strand of VWZS01006288.1, from coordinate 334,795 downwards.
ACTAACATGTAAAACAAATTTGAAATGTGTAAATTTTTTACCAGGTAGCTTCAAGAAGTGTTGGAAAAGCATTTAAATTAGTGTCCTCATATTAATTTAAATGCTCTATCAAATTTATTGTTATAATGAAGCATGCAAGTGTGGCTGCTCATGTCCTGGATGAGTGCACTCTTCACTGGTTTAAAAACTGGCTGGATGGCTGAGCCCAGAGGTTGATGGTCAGTGGATTTAAATCCAGTTGGTGACTGGTGGCAAGTGGTACTCCCCAGGACTCAGCACTGGGGCTGATTCTGTTTGATATTTTTATCCATTATCTGGACAAGGGAATGGAAGGCACACTCAGACAGTTTGAAGATCAGACCAAGCTGGACAGGCGTGTTGATCTGCAGGAGGGTAGGAAGGTTCTGTGGAGGGGTCAGAAGAGGCTGGAGGAGCAGGTTGAGGCCAGTGGTATGAAGGTCAGCAAGGCCAAATGCCGGATATTGCACTTGGGTCACAAGAACCCCAGGCAGCCCTACAGGAAAAGCACCTGGGTGTGCTGTGTGCCATGAGGCAGAACATGAGCCAGTATGTGCTCAGGTGGCCTAGAAGGCCAGTGACGTCCTGGCCTGTATCAAGAGTAGTGTGACCAGCAGGACCAGGGCAGTGATTGTCCCCCTGTATTCGGCACTAGTGAGGCCACACTTCACATCCTGTGTTCAGTTTTGGGCCCCTCACTGCTAGAAGAATATTGAGGTGCTGGAGCATGTCCAGAGAAGGGGAGTGGAGCTAGTGAAGGGTCTGGAGCACACGTCTGATGAGGAACAGCTGTGGATTATGTAGTCTGGAGGCTCAGAAGGAACCTTACTGTTTTCTATAACTACCTGCAAGGAGGTTGTAGCAAGGTGGAGGTCAGTGTCTTCACCCAAAAAACAAGCGATAGGACAAGAGGAAATGGCCTCAAGTTGTGTCAGGGGAGATTTAGATAGGATATGAAGAAAAATGTTTTCATTGAAAATGTTGTCAAGCACTGTTACTGGCCAGGGAAGAGGGTGAGTCACCATCCCTGGAGGTATTTGAAAGTCATGTAGATGTGCTGATACTGAGGGACATGGCTTAGCAGTAGCCTTCGCGGTGCTGGGTTAGTGGTCGGCCTTGATGATCTTAAAAGGGCTTTTTTTGACCTAAATGGTTTCTGTGTTACCTAATGTGTTTCAAAGCAGTTGCAAGAACTTGCAAACATGAATTAACTTTTTGAGTGAATTTGGATTAAAAGCAAGTTGGTACAAGAATTTGTAAATACCTGTTTGAGGAAATCAGCATTTAGTAAGTGACATCCACATTGTAAGTTTTTGCTTTTTCTCTTAATGATTGAATTTTTTGGGTGGAAAACACTCAAATGGACAGTTTATTCAAGCTGTGACTCTTGAATAAGTGGCTTTAATGTGGTATGGAGAAATGCTTTCAAAATTCATGTAATGCAAGAACTGTATTAGCATGAGCTACCATGGATTATATAACATGCAGGAAAATGCTTTAGGTATCAGTGCCTGAGTGAAATTTATTCTCATTTTTCATTTTTATTAGTTTAATTGAAATGTTGAGACTAATGGCACATTCTGCTGGTGATTCAAGATTAAAAATGCTTGAAAAACAACTAAACATAAAACTTGAAGTAATTAGGTTGGAAGGTACCTTCAAAATTATTTGTTCTAATGTCTTGTCTTAAAAAATGCCCAAGCTATAGTGTTAGAGAAAACTTGGAAATTAAATCAAATAACTCAAGAAACTGAGTTGGTCAAATAAAGTAAAGCAGGCTTTTCTATTTATGTGAAAGATGTCTTGTCTCAAGGATGCCTTGTTGCATCTAAATGCAAGTCAGGTATTTTGTCTGAAACTGCCTTTTCATTTTATAGCTTACTGACCTCAGGAAAAGCTGTGTTGGATTGTTGAAGGGGTTTCTTAAACAATAAAATGCTGACTGTTTCATATTTTTTTCCTTTTTTGGAAAAGGCTTTTAGAGGACAGTCCTTTATTTGTATTTTTTTTCCTCAATAACAGCTGCTTTTGTATTTTCAAATGTAATAAGAATACTAACTTCCTGCAACACCTCAGAAAATCCTTAAATTTTCTTTGGTTTCCTCTGTAGTTAATGGTCACAGCTAAAGGTCGTAACTGATTTAAGCTGCAACTTTTTTCATCATTGTGATTAGATTCTCTGATATTTCAGTTAAAAAAAAAAACGTAAAAAACCTATGCAGGCTTTTAGTTTGGGTTGTTTTAGTTTGTTTTGTCCTGGCTAGCTAGTGCTGGAGATTATTAGTAGTGGGAATTCATTTTAGCTGAAGTGATCTGTGTTTGAGTGATAGGTTGTGATTTAGAATACCTGTGTGCTTCCTGTTCATGGGCATTTCACTGTAAGACGTCTAGAAATGCAGTGCTTTTAACTCAGACTAGAGAAATCCCAGCCTTTTTTGGTTTCTGCTTAATTCTAATTTTTCTGATTCTGTAAAAAACCTAGCCTAGAGCTTAAAAAATTTCAGAAGATGACATGAACGTCTGTTCACAGTCTTGCAGTCTTCTTTCAGGTTTAATATACCTCTTTGAACTCTTGGCCTTTAAGACTGTTCTCATGTTCTCTGACACCTTGATAGGCTCATGAATAGATCATATAAAAAAAGTGTTTGTTTTTTCCTCTCTGCTACTGATGATGAACAGTATTTGTCATTAATCCCACTAATGCTTTTCTTAATTAGCTCCTGGAGAGACCTCAAGAAGCACGTTAATGTCTGAAATTGCTGTTGATTTAACTGGCCAGGACTTTATATTGAAGAGGGGAGCACTGAGGCCCTGAGAGCCTGCTTATGATTCTTTGCTTAGAAGTAGCCCCTTGACTACATGGATCCATCAGACTGTGGCTAGCCCTGTAGGAGCCCCTTTGGGGCATCCCTGTGGGATGCCTTTCTCTCCTGTGCATCCTGCCCAGAACAGAGACTGCCCTAATTGCAGAGGCAGCTTTTGCCCTCCCTCCTTTCTAATGACAACTGTTCAATGCTGCTGCCTGAGCTGGCAAGGTTTCTGAGGAAAGAGGAAGATATTGCTACATAGGTTTAATCTCTTGCTGTTCTCAAAGACTTCAGTAACTTTAGTAACAGAATTTTTGCCAACACTGATAACATTTCCTCAGTAAAGGTTCTTTTTTGCTTAATGCTTTTTTCTAAGTCTGCAGTAAAGGAGTATCTAAAGTTGGTTCATAAAAATAGGTAGAGACTTAAAATGAGCACAGGTATACAAAGAGCAAGCAGGTGTAAATGGTCAGAAGAGAAGAAAAAGCAACAATACAAACTGAAAAGGTCCAGAAGGAACTCTTGTTAAAGTTTCACAGAAGGAAATTGTTTGTGCTACCTATGGTATTCTTTGCTGCAGGGGTTGTATAGTTAAACTGCTCAGGTTTTTGAAAATGCACTGTGTGCCATTCTAGGCAATTTCTGTGATTTACTTGTTTTATCATCTTCAATCCTGGTAGAGGAAATTAATATTTAATCTCTTAGGCTGTACTCTGATTCTGAAGGTTGGTTTTGGCCTTAACTCATGCATCTACTGTCCCAACTAGTGGTGATAAAATTATTTGGTGAATTTGGATAAATGAAAGTTTATTCAGATTTACTGAGACAAGAGAAGGAAAGCAATGTAAAAAGAAACTGATGGGATAATAAGCTCTGTTACTGATATAGCAGAAAGGAAAAAGGCATAAATAGCAGCTCAGATGTAAACGCACAGCGTTGTCAGCCAGTTAAAGGGGGTGATTGTCCCACTCTGCTCTGCACTGGGATGGTCTCACCTCAAGTGCTGAGTGCAGTTTGGGGTACTAGAACATAAAAAAAGACATTAAGTCATTAGAGAGTGTCCAAAGGAGGCCAACAAGGATGGTGAAGGATCTAGAGGGGAAGCCGTATGAGGAGTGACTGAGGTCACTTGGTCTGTTCAGCCTGAAGAAGATGAGACTAAGGAGACACCTCATTGCAGTCTACAGCTTCCTTGTGAGGGAAGAGAAGGGGCAGACACTGATCTCTGCACTGTGGTGAACAGCGACAGGACCTGAGGGAATGGTGTGAAGTTGAGGTAGGAGCAGTTTAGGTTGGATATCATGAAAAGGTTCTTCGCCCAGAGCGTGTTTGGGAACAGGCTCCCCAGTGAAGTGGTCACAGCACCAGCCTAACAGAGTTCAAGAAGTGTTTGGACAATGCACTCAGGCCCATGGTGCAACTCTTGGGGTGTCCTGTGCAGGACCAGGAGTCAGACTCAATGGTCCTGATGGATCCCTTCCAACTCAGAATATTCTATGACTATGAAATAGCAAATCAGTTTGAGGTAGATCTGGTAGAATTAATGTCTGCTATAGAATATTTTTGGTAACAATTTGGGTTTTCTTCAGTAATCAAAACCTGTAAAAGTGTGGTATAACATAGAAATCTTAACAGGAAAACCTCAGGAGTGGCTGGAAATGGTAGGAAGCTTTGACAATATGCTAAAATGTGGTGAAGAGGCAAGTTGAATGGAATACAATGCTTCACAAAAAAATAACAGTTAAAAAAGGAATCACTGTCTCCTAAATTTAGTGTTGTTTTTCTCAGCATGTCAGCAGAAATAAATAACAAAAAGATGTCATATGTTATTAGGTCTTCCAAAATCCATTTGAAATAATTTAAGAATCTATGCAACAGAAGATAAAAGATGGATAAGGTTAATATAAAACAGTAGGAATGTGTGAGTCCAGACTGCATGTGATAAATTATGTACCTCACTGAGTAACTTGTTAGGAGGCTACCACATTGAATACAGCCTTTCATGTATGGTCCTACTTCTCCTTTGTCACCCTTCTTTTAATTCTGACATCTATTTGAGATTGTTGAGTTTGCAGGCTGATGCCAGAAACAATGAAATGGTTGTATTTGCATTGCATTATGAAGAGGGACACCAATTTGATAATGCTGATGAGAAAGCTTGTGCATCTTAAAGGAAAAGCAGCCAAAATGAAGTTCAGTTTTGAGGCCTTGATCAATAGGAAACCCAACTTCCATTGGTTTCCTGTTGGAGCTTATTCTGACAGATAAGATGAACAGTCACACGGAAAAACAGCTGGTGGTTGTCAGCATTCAACAGCCTAATTTCATTTGTCTTGTGCAAGTGGAATATATCATGCCTTATATAGGGTCTTACAGAAACTTGAGTTTTAGGGGGAAAAAGCCAAGCCTGCAGCCATTTGGGCCCTTCAGCAGCTTCCACAGTGTGTTATCCCTCTGTCAGAGCTCCAGGAGTGGCAAAGGCTAGTGTGTTCAGTAGCTGCACACACAGAAATCTGCAGGCTGTGTCATAGCTTAGTTTAACTCGGTGACCTCATATCTGTTCAGCAGCTTCTAGTAGCTGTTCTCTGTGCTTGTCTTGGTGATTTGAGCAGAGCCCTGGTATCTGCAGCTGCATCAAATGACTTAGAGTGCTAATTAGTCACAAAGGAGCCCTGTTTTCACAGGACTGGCACTGGCTGTGTTTGTTTCCTTCTCTGTAAAGCTAGAATTGCCTTCAGCTGCCCAGCAGTCAGGTCAGTGTAGAGACATCGCTAGCAGTGTAAGGCATGGGGACAAGGTCAGTTCAGAAAATGGACATGAAAAGTACTGTTGGCAAGAAAAATGTAATCAGTAGGTATATGAGTGATTGGAAGTTCATGGGAGTGTTCAGCTATGTACTCCCAAAAATAACTTCTTAAGTTCTGGATTTTTTTCTCTATTCAGAAAATGGACAAAAAGCCCCAAAACTAAACCCAACCACCAAACAAAACAGAAACACCCCTTAAAAACCCAAACCATAAAGACAAAGTCTCACACTATCAAAACAACAGCAATCCAACCCAAACTCTTCTTTTCAAACTGTAATATGAAATTAGCTGTGCTGATTTCTTCAGAGAAGAAAGGGGAACAAAGATAGATGAAAACCACAAAACATTGATAATGATGACTGAAGATGTCAGTGGTCTATCCAGAACCACTAGAATTAAATACTCAGATTAGGACACTAAAGCCTTAAGATATTGCAGGAGGGGAAATTCAGACTTCAGCAGTGTATTTGTCAATAGCAGTCATGGTACAGAAATGGCTGCTGTTTTTAATGTAGGAACAGGGGACTCAGGAAACCTCCTCAGAATGTATAATTCAATTCCCTTTATTTTGTGGCAAATCTATTGTTTAGTTATTACTATAAAATCATTAAGTACTGATAAAATTACTTCAGATCTGCCTTTCAAACAATAGCCAAATACAGTTTAGTGAGTAGAAATTCTTTAGCAGTCTGTTGAGGTCAGGCAGCAACTGTAAAGTGCTCTCAGGTGTTCAGTGATGTAGTACCAAATGTAGCAAAAAATTATTTTAGCTGTGAAGATATATTTTTTACTTGGAATACTTTAAATTGCTGTCCCATGAGGGATGAGATCACAAATTCCACCAACTCCATCAGTTGTGCTTCCTGAAGGAAGGCAGCACACTCAGTATCATCACCCCTTATTTGGGAGAAGTGGTACTGAAAGCATTGAGGGGAAGAATCTCACAAAGAGTAGGGCCCCAAGGGAGGACTGGGAACCAGTACAGCGGCGTGTCTTGCACAACATGAAGCTGGCTATGGGTTCATTGAGATATCTTTCCTAATATCATAGCATTAATTTATCTGATGTAATTATAAACTTCTGTCTGGAAAAACAAGCAAAAACAATTGGCAAGTCCTGTGATTTTGATTTTTACTTATTTTTAGGGTGTGAACTCATCAGCTGTCATGCAATTTGAGTTAAATATCATTTGAGGATGCTTGTTTTAACAGAGTAATTTTTAACAATACTTTTACTGAAGTAAGGCTGGGTTTCCAGAAGATATACTGTGTGAATAAAGGGATTTAAAACTTTTCATTTTCTTACAATAAACAGCAAAGTCACAGTGATTTTAAAAGTTGTATATTTCTATTCCTATTGTTTGCCACTCACCATGCCTAGCATTATTTTTTAGAAAAGCCAGACATTCTGAAGGTAACTGGAACACTTTCTGAAGATGTAATTGAAGTCATTCACACAGTTTTGAAGATGGAAAGCTTGCTTTCTTTTTAACCTGTTGAAAGCTACTATTTTCCTCCATTTCAGCCTTATGCATTTGTTGTTAGTCTTATAAAATACTCAGAAATGCACTTGAGGCTTTAAAATATTGTGGCGTACTTAAACTCAGCTTTTATTTTTGACTGACATATATATTGCATCTGCTTTCAGAAAATATCTTTAAGCATTAGAAAATCTCCATTGGTGTTTAATCTTTTTTACTTTCTCTTTTTTTCCCCCTCTCCTGTAGTTCTCCTGCCTTTGATAGATCGTATGGGAGATGCCAAAGACCAAGTTCGAGAGCAAGCACAGAATCTTATATTGAAATTGATGTGTGGAGCAGCACCACCCATGGTATGATTGCTTAATGCAGATTGAGATGGAGGCCTCCAGTGAGCTTATGACTTTTGTATGAACTTGGAACATGTCACAATGTTATGGCGACCGTTCATGGTGTAAATGTTAAAGATACTCTTAACAGGTTGACACTGATGTATTGTTCAGCTAAAGATAAAAATCTTGGCACAATGTGATTCTGCATATTTTGCACATCATAGCTGAATTCTGAGTAGATGTTTTTATGCTGTGTGACAAGGCTTTGTTAATTAAAGCATGTTTGATGCATATTCTGGGTTTGGACAATGGGAATAAATAAATTTAATTAGCTCCAAATTTATTTAAAGCTAGATTTGTACTTGAACATGTAGGACTAGTCCTACAAGTTAAGGTGCACATTTTCTAGCTTAAGAGAATCTGGCTTTCTAGCTGTATGACAATGATGCTCTATGAACCATGGACAAACTGAGGTGGGGATAAGTTGCCCTCTGGCTTGTCGTTTTTGGTTGTAAGGAGGCTTGCTTGTCTCAACCTTCAGGTCTAAGCATTATGTGGCTTCTGAGTGCTTAATCTTATATCTTGACTATGTGAGTCTGAAAAATGGAGGACTGTTTAACACGATCATATTCTTGAATAGCTATGTTATTTGAAAGTCTGGAGACCCTGGATGTGAGTAGAAACTTACTATTTGAGTTTCTAATTCCTGAGGAAAATCTGCGTTCTAGTTCTAGAGGTTAATAGGGAAAAATGGGGGTTTGTATGTGCTAATTCCTTGCTTTGTTTATTCATAGATACAAGTTTGAATAATTGTGTGCAGTGAATAAGATGTGGACTTTATCTGGAGTGAGAAAATTGTTGTCAGTTGTTTTATTCGCCTGATAAAACATATAGGATGCTAGGCTATTACAGAACATGTTTATCTCCCTTTGGCTACAGATCTGATTGGGATTTAGGCATCAGGGTCTAGTAATATCATCCACAAAGATGTGTCTTTATCTTTTCACAGGCTGCAGTGTATCTATTCACAGGCTGCAATGTCAGTCATATTCATTGAACAAGAGACATGGCAGTATTTTTTTGTGTCAAAGTGCCAGTATTTCATAAATGATATGTTACTGTGCCCAAGATGCTCCCAAATACCTGGCATACAGACCAGAACCTCTACATCACAGCAGAGCATCTTGGAGATACCTTCATTTGAACAGATGCTGATAAATTCATGGGAGATGCTTTGTGCTAAGCCCTTGTCAGGAAGGTTTTACATTGTTGGTCCATCTTTGTGCAGAGTTGTTAGGCTGTACATAGAGGCAATGGAAGGAAGTTTTTATCCCCTGTGAAGATGACTCTCAGTGTCAGAAAGCATACGAGGTTTGTGGGTGTTTTGGTTTGAAAGACAGGTGTTTGTTAAGAAAGGTAGGAGCCTCTCTTGAAATGGACAATGTAAACACCCTCCCTTCAAATTATAATTTTGAAATTAAGGAGCTTTCAGGCAAAGATACGGGAATAGGAATGACACTTCTTTACTAGAAAAATTAAAATAAAAATACAGTAATACAAAGGAAAAAAGAAAGAACCAAAACACTGACAGAGTCAGAATACAACCTGACACCCCATCAGTCAGGGTGTTGGTAGCAGTCCAATTAAATGGTGGCTGCAGTCCTCCTGGAGTGACAGATGTGGTTCTGTTGAAGCAGTGGTCCTGTAGAAGGGTGCAGTTTTCCTCTGAAGGTCCAGTGATGATGTCGAAAGGTCTGGTTTTCCTTTGGAATTCAGTGGAAAAAGGCTGCCCTGATATTCCAAATCTTAGTTTTTTTCCAGGTAGGAAATGCTTGGCTCCTCCCCCTGAGTGGAGTATCTCACAATGGGATGATATAATTTTATCAGTCATGCAGTGGGACTCAATGGCCCATTAACAGAAGATACCTCCCTGAAGGAAGGATGGGTTGTGGAAAAGATAAAAGACCACTGTCCCACCTGGTTTTAACAGATGACCTATTAACAGTAGATATCTTCCCTGGAGATAAAGATCATTACTCTACCTGGTTTCAACAGATGGTGATAGAATACATTCTTTTGATTACATCCTGCTTTGCAAACCAAGACAGTGGGGTCCAAGGAAGACCATGTGTGTGTAAGACAAGGTATGGCTCTCCTGGTAACTCCCTCAGGGTGGGAGAAGCCTGGCTTTGTGGTTGTCTGCTCTCAGGAGAGCTATGGGTCACTACAGCTTTGGATGAAAAGCATCAGTCATCCTCACAGCAGGGACCAAAACAGAGAAGAAGTCTTTCATGTGGCTCCAACACTGAAATACAGAGCTTTAGGCTCTCTGCTGCAGAGAAGCATCCCTTTAGAAGAGCTGAACAAAATAATTTTTTGAGGATTAAAAAATCCTGTAAATTTCTTTCTAGTCAACTCATCTTGCCTCTTCTAGCATGTTGTTGAATAATATTTAATTTGTCCTGTTGTTAAATCCCTTTACTTGTTTTAGATGTTTGGGGTTTTTTTGTTTCTGAGCAAGAACTAGATGTATCTGTTTATGGGTGGATGGCATAAACTTATAAGTGGTATAAATGTGCATGAAAGGGACAAAGAGAGGTTGATATCAACTGCTGCTAGGAACTTCTGAGAATTAAAATTTCTAAGCAGCCGTTTGAATTTCTCTGCTTAAAAAAATTCAGTTCTTAAGGGATAATTCAGTGAAAGACTAAATTTTTCTTTGGTCTGCTTTGTTTGTTTCAGTAGTCTGCAGTTCCCTCTCTACCTGTTTTTTTATAGATGTAGCAAGGAGATTTCCTTTTTCCCATGTTTGTCCATGACAGTGGGTTAATTGGGAGGATGTTTTCTTCTGTAAAATCTTGTTCTTTGTTGTTAAGCTATGCAGGTTTGGCAAGCCATATCCTGCTCGTCTAAGGTTTGTTTGCTCTAAATGCAACAAAGTATAAAACAAGCAAAAAAACATAGATGGGACAAAACTATCAAGCAGGGCTCTAATTAGAAAATTTTATGTCTGCTCTGAAGTGTGCTATCTCATTAATAAAGAGGATACATAGTCCCTTCTCTTGTGCTCTGTTTTTGTTGATCAACAGCTGTTTGTGAGGGCTTTTTTTGTTTTCCCCCCAGAAAGCCGATTGCAATAATTAGTATGTAATACATTTTAGCAGCTTTGTGTGGCGTCATTATAGATTGCAGTTGCAGCACTCCGGGGTGCAGTTGGCAGGAGGGAGGTGCCTGAGCTGCAAAGTGTGCAGCTCCTGGCAGTGTGCAGCCATCCATCGCTAGGAAACGCCGCCCGGATGCTGGCCGGGCTGCAATGGCAGCGCTGTAGCTTGGGTGAGTTGCAGGCTGAGCCTATGTCTGCTCCCAAGGAGAATCCCCCAAGCTCCTCAGCTCCATGTTTGTGCTTCCAACGCCCTGATACACAGCTAGAGCACAGCAAGGAGATGGAAAGGTAATGGGATAAAACCAGGAGGCAGAGAGCCAGAGCAGGCAGAGAAAAACGAGTGCTCAAGGAGGTGAACGAGGGTTTAGGGAGCCAGGGGATTGTACCACAGGAAGTGTCACCAGCATGGAGAGGAGAACCAAAAGCAGAACAATAATGGAAGCACGGGAATTAGAATGGGGGGGGCAAGAAATAATCGAAAAATTAAGAAATAGATCTAAATCAAAAGTAAGGGAGAAGTGGGACACCAGGAGTATAGATAAGGACAATTTAAAATGGATGTGAGGAAATTTTGGCAGGGAAACAGAATATGAAGCAAAAAGAATATAGTAACTTCTATAGCTTTAGTCAGTAGTTTGTAATGTTAATCTTTGTTTTGTGTGCATTAACTGTAACAATTCTTTATGTTTTAAGAGCTATTTCTCAGACAAGGAAAATACTCAGCTGGATTGCTGAAGGATATGTTTTAGGAATTGGTTTTGGCATAGAATTAATATGTGTTGTTTTCCATATTGTGCATTTCATAAGTTAATTGTATCACTTTTCCAGTGGACATCCCTTTTGTTATTTTTTTGCAACTATTATGAGTGTAATTATATGGAATAGAATTACATTTTATTGTGCTCCTGGTAATTAAAGACCATTATTTCTGCTTTTATAGTACATTTGGGAACGCCTTGCTGTTGGTTTTAAACACAAGAATTACCGATCCCGAGAAGGAGTGTGTTTGTGTCTTGTTGCTGCCTTAAACATGTAAGCTTTTTGTTTCTATGAAGATGTAATGGTTCTATCCTTCTTCTGAATGTCATTTTTCTCTGAAAGTAATTCTTTAGGGAGTGTGGTTCAAATTAATACATGAGAAAAATCAAATTAAGTAGCGGGCTTCCTGAAAGAAGGATTAAAGTTATGGAATTTTTACTCTTATTTAAAAGTAGATAAAGAACTAGTAAGAGAGAGAGACAGAGCTTGATTGATGTCAGTTTGTATTCTTTAAAATCTAAGCTAAAAGTTCACTTCTGCAAAAATTATTTTCTGTTTTTTTCTTTAAAAATACACTTTTTTTTTAGTTATGGTGCACAACCATTAATCCTCAGCAAATTGGTACCACATCTGTGTATAGCATTTGGTGACTCCAACAGCCAGGTAAGGATTTCAGTACTTACTGGCCTTTGAACAACTGTACTTTGACAGAGCAGTGAAAGCAAAATAATTATAAACATTTAAAGAAAAAGCTGTTACGAGTGCTTGTGTACAGCAGATCATTATTTTCTACCTTCAGAAAAAGTAAACCAAATTTCTTTTTAATCAGTCCATCCACTGGAAGATGAAAGTAGAGTTGCAAAGGCAGCAGTATCACGATATACTGGTCCCTTTAGTTTTGTCTTCAGAAGTTGAAACTAGTAATTACTGAAAATAGTTGTTTCTTACAGTGCATGTTGAAAGGAAATAAATAAAAAAATAAGTTATTAACACAAAAAATTACCTCCAGAAGGAGCCCTTATATGAAACCTACAATAGTTGGCCAAATTTTTTGAAGATAAAATTATTATGTGTAATTATTTTCCAGTTGGAAGCCAAATGGCATTTGAGAATATGCAAGGACTGTCATTAGAATCATTAAAGTAAGCAAAAACATCTGCAGTGAAAATCAGGAAGTAGTTCATAATGGTGACATCTGAACTTCAGAAAATCTTCCAGTGGAAATGGTTAAAATATCTTGATTTATCTGAACCTGTGTTTGGGGGAAAAGACTATGAATACGGTAAGGGAGAAGATAACATTGGTAGGAGATGGGCTTGTAAACAGGACTGGTCTTTATGCTTAATTTCTGAATGCAGAAAAGTTCTTGTCTCCTCTGTGCTGCATTGCATTGTTCTGTTCTAGAGAAATTCTATTGAGAATTAGTTCTGTTTGCTCATCATTAGTAAATATGTAGTTCACATCTTGCTAGAGCCAATTGCAAAGAACAATACTAAAGTCATTCCAGACATTCTTTAAAGAGAATAATGGCATTTACTAAAATGCATTTTTGGCAGTTTTTATTGGATTGACCATGGTTTAAAATTTTTCAAGAGGCACTCTGTCTCCTTTCTTTAACTGTTCTGTCCCCTTCCACTGTCCTTCCCTATTCCCTTTCTTGTGCTGATGTCATGCCACCTGATTCCAGTTGAAATAAATAAAGTGCTGATCACTTTGGTCCACTCTTGGGCAGTCTTAATCTTCCAGAAGGACCTTGCTGTGTGTAGAAACACATGAAAGCAAGATGAAATGTCATGATTGAGTGCAGGAGCTAACTTTTGGAAGTATTGCCTGCTGTGAGTGAATCCTAGCCCATTTTTTCCAAAACTGCTATTCTTATGTCAGACCCAGAAATGCCCTCTAAAGCTGTTATTTCTAGGATTTTTTTTACCATCTGGGGATGCTCTAACTTGGAACAAATGCCATCTTGATATAATAGTTGTATTTCCTTTCCTTTTCATCCTCACTGTTGCAACTGAATTGGCATTCAGGGCCATAGAAACTATAAGATTAGTGGCCTATTAGCAAATGTTTTGGTTTCAAATGTTTTGGTAACCCTGAAATTGACAATGCAAACTGTGTTCACAGGTGAGAGATGCTGCCGTATTAGCCATTGTAGAGGTTTATAGACATGTGGGAGAGAAAGTACGAATAGATCTTACAAAAAGAGGAATTCCTCCTGGAAGGTGAGTCAGCTGTTCTGATTTTGTAATTCTGAGCCATTTATTTTACTGTTCGTTATCTGAACTTTAAACTCACTGAAAACTCTGTTTTAAAATTACGGTAATTTTTATTTTATATTCTCGTTAGTTTTGCGTTTCAGTATGATGTTACTAGAGTTCCTTGCTGTGTTGTATGCTGATTAGTTTATATGAAAGAAAACTAGCCATTGTTTTGTTTCTACTTTTGGCTAATCAAGAAAGCTAGACAGAGCTTGAAATTGTACTTAGTGAGAAAGACTGTTTATTCCATAAAATCTTTTAAATTCCTTATTAAGTGTGTTAACCCCTTATATATTAACATACCACTTTACCATCACCTTCATTCACTTCTTGATTTTGGTAAAGCTGAATATGTCTACTACTTGGTGTCAGAGACAATATCAGATAAGTGTCTCATCAGGCCCATCTAAAAAGCTAAGAGCCCTAGTTTTTAATGGTCATTTGTTGGATAGCAAAATACAGCTTGATAATATATCAAAATATGTATTCAGCTCTGGGGCCCCTAGCATGAGGAGGACATTGACCTATTAGTTCAGGGGAGAGCCACTAAATTGATTAGAGTGCTGGAGTACCTCTGCTATTAAAACAGGCTGATTGTTCAGCCTGGAGAAGAGAAGGCTCTTAGGAGACTTTAGAGCACCTTCCAATACCTAAAGAGGGCATGCTAGGGAGAGACTTCTTACAAGGACATGATAGGACCAGCAGCAAGGGCTTTAAACTGGAAGAGGATATGTTTAGGTTTGAGATTAGGAAGCAATTCTTTACTGTGAGGGTGGTAAGACACTGGAACTCATTGCTCGGAGAAGCTGTGAATGCCCTGTCCCTGGCAGTGTTCAAGATGAGGTTGGATGGGGCTTGGAGTAGCCTGCTCTAGTGAAAGGTATCCCAGCTCGTGATAGAGGGATTTGAACTGTATGATTCAAAACCATTCTATGGTTCTATGAAAGTATCATGAGAGAAGGGTGTTGAATTTATTGTTTTGAGTTCCAGGCAGAGTTTAGCCTGTTGAGACTCAAGTTTACCCTGCCTATGAGAATGAGAAGTTGTACACATTCTCTTCTATTTAATGATAGTCTTGTTTTTAGACTAGTAATGGATTATATGGTTACCACAGAAGTTGAGACCATATTATTACTACAATTCAAAAAATTAAGTTTCCCAGCAAATAAGTAGAACATAGCTTCTTTGCATTAAGATAGGGCCTTGGACATCTTTTGGAAGAGAGAATAAAAGTGCAGGTAACAGCCTTTTTGCAATGAATGTTGGGTCTGACTGTAAGTTTAAGTTCAGTACTCACCGTTTACAATTCCATGTGATACAAGCTGAGTACATCTTGGGATCCAACTGGGATTAAACACCATAGGTGCTTTGTATCCTCAGGACAATCAGCTTCTAATTTAGTTGCAGTAGGTGCCAAGTTGTTGTTTCCACTGTCTGAATCAGCTGAATACAAAATTCCCCCGATCTGAAAGCAAGCATGGCTGTATAATTTGCATTTACATAAAGATGCAAGACTCTACTTGGTGCATGTTAAATGGGTTCTTGCCACTAAATCTCCAATAGTTTTGCACCTGACAGTCAGGAGTAATGTTAAATAGTGAGCTGAGTGTCAGTGCTGTGTCAGTGCAGTAGGTTTCAGGTTGGGAGAACGGGGGGAGTTATGATTTGCTTCAGTTAAAAATGAGACTACCACTGTCCCATCCATCCCTGACAGAAAGTAGAGTTCTTGTAGTCTCTTCTTACTCTTTTATACAACTAAGAAGCCATTTGACAAAGCTCAGGAAAGACAGATTAACTCTGTGGTAGCTCAGACAGTTGTTCCTTCAGAGGTAGACATAATTTAAGACATTTCTTCCCCCGTGCCTATCAGAGGTTTTCCCTTTGCTTAGATGCAGTAAAATTTTCAGGTGCTTATGCAGGAGCTATGATCTGTGGAAAAAACCTTTGATGTAGATATCATCATTATTTTGAGGGGAATCTGTGTTCATGTTTGTGTGTTTGGGTAGGTTTTAAGTATTACAGGTAATCTGTAGTTTAGACACGGCTGCTTTCAGTTGTGGAGTTCAGCCTTAAAGAACTGCATTGCAGCTCCTTTACTGTAAGTCAGCGCATTAAAAAATACATGTAAATATAAATACTAGCAGAAAAATCTATTACTTCAGTGTTTGGTGCACATGTGAATCAATAGAATGTAGGCTTGTTTAGTTTGCCTAACAAATTACACATTACAGAGCTGTGGAGATCTGTGTAGTTCTTGATGTGGGCCTACTAAGTCCAGGACAAATTTGCTCTGTAGCAGATTGCTTTGAAGTATTTGGAAAGTTAAAATAATGCATCCTGAGAGTCCTAAATTGTTGGAAAATTTTTGAGGGGGAAGGCTCACATTTTCTATGTTGTTGTCTGTCTGTATTTCAGTATTTTATCACATTGTTCATTATTAGGTAAACGAGGTTTATTAGATAAATGAGGTCCCAGTGAATGAAAGGAATATGCAAGTCTCAGAGAATGTAGACTATGCAGTGAAAGTGCACTGATTCTCTACACGGATCATAAAAGTGGTGTGTGCACAATGAAATGTTGAAGTGAAATCTTCTTGTGTCTTTGGCTTTTCTCCTTGTGAAAATTTTCATACCTGGGTGTAGTTCTTACCCATTTTTCTTGGTTTGTCATTAAATAGTTTGGATTGTGAGTTGTAAAGACAGCCTTTCACTGCAAATTTTTAGCGAATTTTGGATTGGGTAGTATAGTCTCTAGTTCTTCTGATGTAGCTGAACTGTACCTGTTTGGAGACCTGCAGACTGTCTTGTGATTTGTAGTTCATGACCTTGTTCATTTAAAATCAGGATTGAGTCCTGATGGTCCTGGAGCTAAAAATCCCATATGCATGTTACATATTACCATTTTCCAAGTAGTCTAAAATGGAGAGAAGTCTTTGGAGAAATATAAGACAATGTTCTCGATTGTTTGCAGCTGAACAGTGTATTATGTCAGTACAAATCTATTGCTAATGCAATATGGGGTCACATTTTTCTGGGAGATACTTCCACTGCTTTTATTGAGTTTTCTGCAGAAGTGGTGAGAAAGGGATGTTGAAGTGTTTTGCTAGCTTTCTTGATTGAACACCATTTTTTGCCTTGTGGGACTAGATTGCAAGTCAAGGATTGTGGAGTTTTTTGTTTTGATTAATTTGGAGTTTTGTTTATCTGTTTGCTGTTTATATGTAGCAAAGCATTTGCAGTGTATTCTCTATTGTGACAGTTAAAATCAGTGGTGTGCAGGTAGGACACATTTAAGTGTTTAGTGTGTCTTAAGTTTAGGAAAAAGTTTTGTTGTTTGGGGTTTTTTCCCCTGTGGAAGTGCTAACTACCAGAGCTCTTTTCATAACCAAACTGTGGAAATCTTATGGAACAAAAACTTTGAAGAAAATTAGTAATAGTCTTAGAACAAAGTAAATAACAACCCTTTTTTTTCCTTCGAAGTGAACATTCTATAGTTCAAGTTTCTACCTTCTGTTGATGAGTATAAGTAAATATATATATATATATACGCTATATGTATGCAATATGTGCTATTACTGAACCTGAACTTCAGGAGGTTATTTTTAATCATGCTAATAGTGATAATACTTAATTTTTGTTCTTTAGTAAGTTTACTTAATTTTCTATGCATATCTGTGAAGATGCTCAGTTAAAGAGGAATCCTTCAGGAATTGTTTCTTTATACACTTAATCCCTTGTATATTCTGCATTGCTGCTTTATATATGCTAATAAACTGATTTCTGTTTTTGCCAGTAGCTGGTGCGATTTCAGAGATGTAAAAATCATTTGTTGTTTTTGTTCTTTATAGGTTGCAAACAATCTTTGCAAAATTTGATGAAATAAGAAACTCTGACAATATGATTTTAAGTAACATCAGTGGTGAGTATGAAAGATCATATATTTATAATTAGCTTTAAATTAATGCAAGATAAGTATTTAAATACTAGTGTTGTCCATGTGAGATGGACGAATAGAAACATGTCTCATTTTCTTAGCATTTACACTTGGTGAAACAAGCTTGTGCACTTTACTGGAAGTATTTGCTGGATTGTGGTCAGAATACAAAGGTGTTGAAACTGCATGGAAAAAAGCAGTGAATATCTAAGGAGTTACAGATGTGCTCAGTAGAGGGTAGAAGAATGCTGCAAAGTGTTGATGTATGGGGAAAAAAATCAGATGAACCTTTATCCTTAGTATGTTTCTAAGAGAAAAAATATACTTTAGTGATCGGTGTGTTTGATATCTTCTCTGTTAAAATGATGCATCATGATTATAATACATGGAGTTTTAAACTATAGAAGTAGGAGACTGCAGTATTCAAAGACAGCTTAATTACTGAATTTAAGACGTCATTGAGCTTGAGCTCCTTATTTTGGTGTATTTCAAGAAAAGACAACATATTATGCAGAGAATCCCTGTTGCTTCCTACTGCTTTTTTGCTACAGTATTTTTTAGTATAAAAATTTAATATAAAACTGTAAATTATGAAAAAAACTTACATAACAGCAAACAAAAGCGGTGCCATGGCAGTGGCTTTAGCATAGTCAGTTTTGGAAGTCTCATTGTCTTCTGCAAGGAATCAGTAGATATTGTTTTATTGGGAAGAGTTTTCTCATGTTAATTTGTCTTTCAGAGTAACTATGTTGATTATAGTCTGCTGTATCTAGAAAGTCTAAGTATTCAATAGGAGAAATATTTTGAGGAATGCATACAATTCCTTAATGTACTCAAATATACTTTTTTAATTTTAAATTTTCTTATCCTTTTCTTGTTAGCTTGAAAACAGAAGTGCTATAGGTTCAGAGGAAAGTGTTTCTGTAATCTTTTCTTTGACGTAGTAAGAGTTTCTATGCTGCGTTTTGCTTTGAAATAAAACATTGCTATTCCTAAACATTTAAAAATTTATTTGTAAAAATTTATATATTTTTTAAAAACCCAAAGCATTCTAATTTGGGGGGAAATGTTTTACATAAAAATGTAAATGTTTATGTTCTGCTAGATTGTAAATTTGCTCATTATGAAAAGGTAAACCATTATCTTTTGCATTTTACATTAATAGAGCTCCGTTGGTTTCATAGGTTTGAGAGATTCAGAAATGCATTTTACAGATTTTTTTTTCTGTTCGTAGTTCTCAGGAGAACGGAGAAAGTCACACAGGGGAATATAAGCATGGAAATAATTTAAATATATGAAAATATATATACCACATTGCTAGACTAGTTAGCATAGCACTTCTGTCCTTTTTGTCTCCATTGAAGAGAGTTAACAAAGTTTATTTTGAAGTGATAAACAAACAAAACACAGATGTTAATGCTGATCTATGACAATATAAACCATGTATTTTGTCTTGTAGGTGGCAATTTCTATGCAAAAGTTACAGTGATTCTGTTTTGGTACCATAAATGACAGAATTCCTCTCAATACACTGGTTTAAGTATTTTTGCTTGAACCTAGTTCATCTGTTGCTTCCATCTAGGCAGTTTTTCAGTGTTACTGAAAAGGTATTCTTCCACTGTTAGTGCTTTTTCTTGGCTTTGTCCTTCATTACTCTCTGAAGGACAATTTGTATGTACTGCTTGCAGGTGTAGATTTAAAGTGACTGTTGAATTCCTGTGGTCTTGGTTCCAACTTGTCTTTCAGGAGGTTTATCAAACATCTTTGGATAAACACCAAATTTTAGTGGCTAAATACATCTGTTACAGTGTTGAGGATTTTTTTTTTTTTTTTTGTGTGCCTTTGGATATTTTGTAGTAGGGTTTGGGATGCTAGGGGGGAAACAGGGTTGTCTTTCCCGAGCAGGGAAAGGCAGATGCGGGGTGGAAAGCACAAAAACATTTCAACTGGCTTTAGTATAGTTAAACTCCATAGTGGGTCTTCTTAACAGCAAAAGGAATGGGTTTTTGCCAGGTGGAGTTACTGTCCCAAGTAGGGGGACTGTATTAATAGGGGTCCTGTTTGATGTGTGATGGATAGGGAGGAACTTGTTGATGCAACCTTGGAAGATGTCTTCTTCGTGGTCCTGAATGACACTGCTGTGGTAGTGAATATTTGGTGTGTTGGCAGAGTTTCTGAGAATCCAGAGATGTGACTTAGGATTCTCTCATCAAATAATATTAACATCATTTGTTCAGTCTTTTTATCCAGCATGTACTTAAGAAGAAAAAAATTAATAAAGAGCCAAAGCTTGCAGCTTTATACAATCTGTATACAAAAATGTTTTCCATACTATATTGATAGTCAAAACACGTATTTAAAAAAATATGTTTGTACTAACATGATTTAACACTTGAGAGTTTTAAAAAGCATCATGTTGATATGCCTAGGTATGTGGGAGAAATACAGGTAGAAGAGGAAAATGTTTCCTTCCTGCCATCTTAGCACACTGGTAGATTTAATATCTTACCCTTTTGAGTGTGCTAGAGGAGACCTAGTGAGAACAGTCCCTTTAGTCTTGTGTTACCTTTCTCCTTTATTGAATCTGATCTGTGATGGAATCATAAAGAGGAGGAGGAGAGCAAGGGACTTAGGGACTTTAGCTTTAGGGACTGACAGATCCTCTTGGAGGGTAGATGAGATGCAAAGCACATTCAAACACTTAGGGGTGGAATAATTGGGGTAGGATGTAAAGAGGAGTTTCAAAAGCCAACACATGAGGAGGTATCATGTCTAACAAGGGAACTGGGCAGGAATCTTAATGCTTTTGCTTGATGAGAGTGGCTTACAGCCTTAACTAATATCCCAGCTAGCTTGCCTGTCCAGCTGACCTTTGATATTTTATTTTTTACTCTCAGATGTGTATAGTAAAGTCAGAGATAATTTCTTCAATGTGAATCATGTGAATGAATGAGCTGCTATGCAAACCTTGGAATTTGCCTACATTCATAATGATGATATTAAAAGAATAATATCAGGATGTTTGCCTGTTAAGCAATATCTTACGCATGCTCCTAGTTTTGCCCTTTCATGCCTTCAGAACTGTATGTAGCCTTCAAAACTGGAGAAGATTCTATAAAGCACCCCTCCCATTTTTCAGCCAGGGAATGTTCATTTCTATGGAAACAGAACTGGCAGCCAATCCCAGCACTACAAAAACGTTTGTTTCTGCTGCCTGAGATTTGTAAATACTGTTTTCTCTGAGAGAATTCAAGCAGACTCCTGTATCGAATAGTAGGTGCCATTATTGAGACAGAGAATTAAAACAAAAGTAGGGAAACTATTAATACTGACCTCTCTGCTGCACTCAGCAGAATGATTGAGCTGAAGATAAATCATACATCTCTATCAACCCGTGCACTTTTTCCATTTTAATGTTTCATGGCTCAAAGGACTGGCTTTACAAATACAAAATGTGACAGGATATGTGATGATAGTATCATGGTGCAGGGGAGCTATGTTATGGGTGATAAAGATGCAGCTGAAATATATGTTCTTCTGGAATAAAAAGGGGCAAATAAAAATCCATAGCACTAGTGTATATCTGTTTTTCCACATTACACTATTGCTTTTTATTTCCCTTTGCTGTTTTCTATTTGGAAATATAGTTACTATGGAGACAGTGACAACACACTCCTAATAGAGCTCACCAGTGCGGCACAACATGAATATATGGGAATACTGGTGATAGCTGCTGTGATTATTTTATAAAGGTTTTGAGCCTCATGTATTCCTTTGGCTTTCTCAGTGCAAGTGGTCAAAATGTAGCTGCATCATCTTCAATTTCAGCTGCTCTTCCCGATGGCTTATAGTTTTAAATAGGAAAATTTACTGACCCGTAAAGTGGTACTGGTCAGTTGAAGCCCATTTGGAAGTAAAAGGCCTCATCAGGTTGATGCCTACACTGGTCTTAAGGAATTTGACTGAGTTTTTGGATTATTACTACGGAGAGCTGTGTCCAGCTCCTTGCAGATGCGTGGTTCTCGTGCTCTGTGCAACAGCATATGCTACAGTTTTCTTGAGTTTTAAACTTTTCTGTTGGGAAGACTAAGTGAATTGGTACTATTGCTACTTTTTTTTTTCTGATCACTGTTGGAGTGCACTCTTTACCCTCAGCGTGTCACTCAAAACGTAGATTCGGGTACAAATTCTGATCATGAGCTCAGGCTCTGGGCAGACTGTCATTGAAGCTTCCCAGCATGTGTTGCACGCATGCTTTGGAAGCAGTTTCTCTTTTTAAGTTGCAGGGGGGAGTGGGGGGTGGTCCAAATTAGTCTTCCGAAAACTCAAAAAAAGAGGCTGCAGCTTTCTTCAACGGAGCCCTTTCCTGCTTCCTGTGGGTTTATTGTTTTGATTTATTTCGTGTTATGTTACGTTTTGGTTGATCTCTGTTTTGTGGAGTGCTCGTCCTTAACCAAGGCTGCTGCTTCTCCTCTCGCTTCATTTTCCGTGGTGATGGTGCGGGGAAAAGCTTCCCCCTGGGGATGTGGGATGTCCCCTCGTAGCGGGGGCTGCCGGTGTTTTCCGGGCGCTGCCAGGCGGCGGGGGGACCCAGCGGCTACATGACGGCGGGGCGGAGCGCCCCGGGGCCGGACCGGCGCGGAGGCTCCCTCGCAAGGCGGGACTGCTATTTTGAAGCGAGGCGGTGGCTGTAGCGGCAGGGAGCTGGCAAGAGTGCGGAGGGGATCTGGCCGAGGCCCGCCGCGCCCGCGCTCCCGCGGCACCGCCGGGCATGATGGCGGTGGGGGACGGTGAGTGGGGGCCGCCGTGCCCTTAAGGACCGGCGCAGGGTCGCGGGGGGGGGTCTTGGCAGCCCGGGGGGGCGCTGGGGAGGTTGGTATGGCAGGTTGGCATCTTGGGCTGACGGGCTTGGCTTCCGCCCGAGCCGGGCGTTGGGCGATGGATGCTACGTGCAGCAGCCGGAGTGTACCGGGGCACCGAGCGTGGCAGCTCCAACCCTTCTTAGAATTTTAAGCGTGCCTGGGTTTCTGGGATGTCCCGTGATCTCAATTATTTACTACTCTGGCAGATTCCACTGTGCATTTTTATTTTGGCGTTGTGTTTACCCCTCTCGCCTCGGTGTTACTTGTGTTGGCTACCTCTGCAGGATAAGGCAGAATTTACTATACTGCTTTGTAAGTAAGCGGATGTTAACCTGCCCTGTTATGTGAAGAAATTCATACTTACTCACTCAGCATAGCCCTAAAAGAAGAGCCTTGCTGCTAGAGCTGGGGATGTATATTTAATAAAGTCGTGGGATGTTACTACGTTTCCTTCACTGCACAGTGTATTGTTACACAAACCAATGGAAAGTAGGTCAGTAAAGCAGTACT
This sequence comes from Rhabdornis inornatus, assembly GCA_013397075.1. Classification (NCBI taxonomy): domain Eukaryota; kingdom Metazoa; phylum Chordata; class Aves; order Passeriformes; family Rhabdornithidae; genus Rhabdornis; species Rhabdornis inornatus. The sequence continues at coordinate 311,866 of VWZS01006288.1, read as the reverse complement.
GACTATATGGTTGTGTTTTCATTAAAAACTAGACATACGTTTTATCTTTATGACACCTCTTGGGTTTTCGTGTCAGCCAGGTTCTCCGAGCTTAATACCTTGATGACTTTCTATATATGCATTACTATTTTTAGAGAGACTTGAAACGCATTCATTGGACTTGCAGCAAGTTTAGGAATGAGGTATGATGGCTGTGCTTTTACAAGTGACTGTATATGCAGATTTGCATAAAGAAGATTGTTTATAAAGATCACAGATTAAGATTAAATTTTTTACCTGAATTTGCTGAAACAGTAGTTGTAAGTTCTGAGAGAGACCCTTCATTGAGACGACCTGAAATGTGTGTTTTTCACTCAGTTCTTTCATATGTCAGAGACTGAAAGAGATAATGAGTGTCACCAGAGCAGAGAAATTATGTTCGGACTGTACATTGTAAAAAAAATGTGGGCAGTTCTCTGATGTTTGTATTTTTGTCATTTGCAAGGTGCAAGGGAAGTCATGGTCTTTGTAAAACTGAATATGTACCAAGCTCACTCTTGCTGAGATTTTTAATTTTGGAAATATTTCCCTTCATCTTTGTTTCCTTCCTGTGAAGCAACACAGTTCTCCATAGTGTAAACATGAATTGTAGTAACATGCAGATTAAGAATACAAGTTGTAGCATGTTAAGAAATAACTGCATTCTCTAGGCAAAGCTGTAGGATTTTTGTCATTCTGTAGTGGTCAAAGTTTACAAAGTGAAGGGTGGTTGTGGAGCTTTCCTGTGTATAATTTAATTCGTCATTGACAAAGACACCAAGAACAAAGTACTGTTCAGGCAGTCAGCTGACATTCTGTGTAGGAGCTTTGAGCAATAATGCCAGATACAATTAAAAGTGTGTAGGATGATTATGTAGCTGTTGGTCTCTCTTAAAACTACTGATTACCACATTTACAAGGAATTCAGGCTTCTGATGTTTTATTATGGAACTGCAAGGGAAAACAAAACCATAGTTACTATTAGGAAAACTTCTTAATCTTTTTTTTCTAAATTTAATGATGGTTTGGCTGTGGTCTTTTGTTTTGCAAATATTCTGTATATCTTCCTAATGTATGCGACATAGAAGAAAATGTTTTAAGGTTAGTGATTCTGCAGCCTTTGAGAAATGTATTTTCTCGGCAAAATGTCACCTTGTTGTGGCCAGTATGTATGTTTAACTTAATATTTGTGAGACTAGGCTGAAGGCATTGTACAGATACCCCAGAGAACAGATTTTTTACTTGTCTTACTTGGTTTGCTCACTTAATCGGCCTAGATGTATTACACAATTGCAGAGCATGTTTGGAAATGCTACTTAGAAGTAGTAATGTCAATTTTATCTTGAATGCAAGACATTGGCTTATTGGAAGCTTTGGGATTTTTTTTCCACTTTTCTTGAGCACAAGCAGAAATGTAAATAAAATGTGATGCTTAGCAGTTGAATCTCAATCTGATTTCTCAAGTGAAGATTAAAGGGAAGAACCAGATTTTCTGTTTGGCCCCATGTTAACTGACTCAAGCTCTCCAAGCTATTGTTGGAAGAATGTAGAGGGAGAAAAAATAATCCTGTGCTTGTGGCCCAGCAAACAAATGGACTGTAACTTCTACTGTATTGAATGCATGCCAGTGGGAAAGCATGCGCTGCCTCAATCTTGAAGGCATTTCACATACTTGTGTGAGTGGAGGTCTGAGCTTGCCCCACAAGTTCTGTTCAGAGGCTGCTGAGGAAAACCAGCCAGGAACCATTCCTCGCTCTGGTTTCCTTGTTCCTAGGAGAGGATAATGCATTTCTGCCATTATCTGTTGGTAACCAGATTAGGCATCGCATTGCGCATTCTCTCCAGGGTTTGTAATTCAGCAGCTTCCACTGGTGTTTCATCTCCTTGTTGGCAGTCTGTGCTATGTTACCCTGTTATATGTAGGTAAGGGACTTCCTCGATCCCAGCTGAACAAGGTAATTAGGATAAGGACAAAATTATCTGCCTAAAACTACACGTGGCCTTAAAGGGAAGATCAGACGTAGGTTTTCTTAAGATGTACTAAACATATTGCAGTACCAGACATAAGGTGTTTGAGGGCTATCTGAAAGCATATAATCAGCTTTGTAAGAGGACGTATTTGGTACACACATTTGTTGCACTAGTGTATACTAAGTATATTGTTCTGTATCATATAATGAATAAGCACTTCTTTATTTGTGTATTTTTATGTAAATGGAATACAATGTAGTGATGTTTCATGACTTAAAGCACTTGTCAGATTTTAGATGATAAAGCAGATGTGACTGGTTTATGAATAGAAATTAGCCTTCTATCTTACTGAATATGCGTATAAAATTTTGCGTTTTGTCTTCTTTCAAAATACTTGATTGATGTATGCATGGTCCTAAGCATGAGAACAGTTATCTTCCAATCCCTGATGTTCTGCTGAGGCAAGGCTGTCTTCCCAAGTCTTTAATCTGATTAACCAGTTTTTGTGAAGTGTAGGTGCTGTATACAGCTTTAGTATTTTACTTTCTACTGAAAAAGGGATTGGGCATATTAAAGGTACAGAAACTACAGTGATGTTCAAGACATTAGCTTGATTTAAAATATATATATAATTATAGTGCATGTGGATTTCTGACGTGTATTTCTGATTTTTCTTATCCTCTGGTAGGAGACTTTTTAAACCAACAGAGTCCTGTGAATGATGATAATAAAGCAATTGCTACACTGGCCTAGGAATTGGTCAGGCTGTAACTGTGGAGCTTTGTACCATTCAGAGCTGTCTCCTGGGTGTGGGAATATAAATAGTAGCAGAAGTTTTTGTGCTGGATAGAAGCGTATCACTTGCTCCCTTTTCTATTCTTGTTTGGGCCTGTGTTTTCTTTAACACGCTGACTGCATCTGCACTGGCTTGTTTTCCTGTATTGTTCCCCACCACTCCTGCTTCTTTATTAGCAGTTGAGGGGCACATTGTTTTGGGAAATGGCTTTACTCACTGTGCCTGGTAGAGGAAGGACAGATAGTAGTGAGCTGGAATGTGATTTCTGTTCCGAACCAAACCAGTGCACAGCTTCTTTTCACAGTAAGGTCATATGCTACTTCTAGTGATTAACATAGTTTCTGAGTTTGTTTTGTCTATAAAGTGCAAGTACTGTTGCTGATAGCAGTAAAAGAACAGTGGGAAAGTGAAGCAGCTGAGTGGGAGAGGGAGGGAATGTGTGAATAAGCCAAGGGCTGTATGAAAAGACACAGTTTCTACTAAGAGAAAGGATGAATATAGCAAGGTTCAAGACTGATGTGAATAGGAAAAATAATTCAAGGAAGAATTCAAAGTGCAACCACTCAGAGCATTTTTTATTTAAAAACAAAGCTGCAAACGTATGACAGACACAGTTGTTTTCTCAAAACCAGCATAGCTTCTAGAATGATAAGTGCACCTGATTTTTTTACAAATTCCAGGGTAATAAGTCCAAGTAAGTTTTGTCTTCCTGTTTCTAAATGACATTTTCAAAGTGTCAAGGAATTTTGTGGGTGGTGGTGGTTGTTGTTTTCAATTAAACATGAAACATGGGTTCACTAAAAAGATTTTCAGATATGTGTAATCTGTCATCCAAAAGTGTTGGTTGTTTGGAGTGCTGGAGTCAGTTTTTATTAGTTTTTAAGAACAAGCTACATAATAAATCATTTAGGTGTTTTCCGTTCCATCTGCATGTTTTTGATTATTCCAGACTGCTGGTAATATTACATGTTTTTTGGTTGCTTGGTGGGGGGTTATTATTATTTTAATTTTTTTTTTTAAGGCACATATTGGAAAAAAGAATCAAAAAATATTAGAATTGACAACAGCCACAGGAGAAATTTAAGGCCTACTAAGGGTTTCATTTGATAGATTGCAAGAATCTTCCACTTGACTGATCAGATATTTGCCTTGCAGGGTTTATTTTCATCTTTGTTATCTATTAAATAGAAGGAGTATTTCCTTACTGTTACATGTTATTTTTAATAAAGTCTTCCTGTAGTAAATATTGATGAGCAAGTAAGCTACATTTGGATCATTTCAGTGTCTGAAATGCCTTCAGAGGTGAAGGGTCTCCTGTAGTATTGACCTGAATTAGAAATTCCATTCTGTATATTGTATTTATAAAAGCATCTTAGTTTTAAAGACTTGTGTTTTGGATTTTGTGTCTGCTTTCTTTGCCCAGCTCATTCATCAAAATACACTTTCATAACATCAGCTGGAAAGAGTAGTCGATAACTTGAAAGTGCCTTTTGAAAACCAGCTGCGTATGTAGACTCTTACAGGAAGTAAATACAATTCAAAACTCACAGGAGTTTCTCAGCTATATGGAGTGTAGAAAACAAGAGTTTTGAGGCACTGGAATTTCTCTGGTAGCTCTTCATGCACATTTAATTTATATGAAAATTCTTCTGTTCAACTGAGAAACACTTAAAAGCCCTCAAAGCTATAGATAGTTGGAGCCTGAGGAAAGGTAAAAAGCGCTGAAGTTGTAGAACAAAGCTCTTAACAGCCTGCAGAAAAACCTTACTTTCTTCAAATTAGATATTTTTGCTTTCATCAGATCAAAGATGAGTCAAGAGCTCCATGGTGTTCCATGATTGCCTAAGCAATGAGCATGACTAGATTTCTATTTGACAAAAAATCGTTTTATCATTATGGATTGTTTTGTTTGTTGACCTGATAAAAGTCACTTGGTCAGTCAGCTTACACAGTGTGAGGTTTGCTGTTGAACTTAAAGGTCAAACTTTATACATTTCTGTGCAGATTTGTTTCTTTGCAGATCTGTTTTTGTTTAAAATTTCTTTGCATTGTCGAGTTGATTTTTAAAAACTCATTAGAAACACTGCAAGAAACAGTCTCTGTAAACTACTTGGATATTATTGGTTGGATCATGTTCCCACTAAATTAGAGATATGGCAGCTACTAAAGCTGCCTAGCCATATACCAAGCACTTCAGATTTTCCAGATCTGGTGTGAGTTTTGTAGCTTCTGAGGTGCTGGTGGATGAGAGGCTATATATGAGTTGGCAATATGGTCTTGCATCCCAAAAACCCAATTCTGTCCTGGGCTGCATCAAAAGCAGTTTGGTTAGCAGGGCAAGGGAGGTGATCTATTGAGTGAGTTCACAGGAGGCCACAAAGATGATCAGAGGGCTGGGGCACCCCTTCTGTGAAGACAGGCTGAGAGAATTGGGATTGTTCAGCTGTGCGCAGATGAGGCTCCAGAGGGGCCTTACAGCACCTTCCTGTGCATAAAGGGGGCCTACAGAAAAGCTGGAGAGGGACATTTTACCAAGGGCACGGCGGAACGGCTTTAAGCTTAAAAAGGTGTATGTAGACTAGAAATTCTTCAGTTGGGGTGGTGAGGCACTGCAGCTGGTTGCCCGGAGAAGTTGTGAATGCCCCTTCCCCGGAGGAGTTCACTGCCAGGTTGGATGGAGCTCTGAGCAGCCTGGTCTAGTGAAGAGTGTCCCTGTCTATGGCAGGAGGGTTGGAACTAGACAATCTTTAAGGTCCCTTAAAACCCAAACCATTCTATGATTCTATGTTAAGAATTCCAGTTTGAGGAGAGTTGGGCCTCTTAAAACCGCCACTTTTATTACCCACAAGCGGCAGTATTGAGAGTAAAATAAAGACAATTTGCCCTATTTTCTTTATCTCTACTTCTGACTATGTGAGGCAGAGATGAGATGCGTCAGTGAGCTGAAAGGCCATTAACAACCCCTTTCATTATGTGCTGTGGTGTGCATGTTTTCATGTGTAGATATTAACTTTTAATTCCTAAACTACATGGATCTAAAATTAAGAAAAATAAATCTCTCAACATTTTATCTGCTGTGTGCTCATATTACACTTTCTGCTTCTAGAATCTATGTTTTATTTGTCAGTCTGTCTTGCTGTTTTACATTTTCAGCATGCAAATTGAGTTGAACATGCAGAAATTTGCCGCGCTAAAAAGTAATGCAAATGTTAGCTGCTATCGTGATCTCTCTGATGGTAGATGGTTGTTGTGGTTTGTTACTTTATTGTTGACATTTTATTGTTAAGACTTTGCTTTTCTCTGTTCTGTAATGGTTTACCCCTAAGTTGTTCCCCCTCGTTTTGGTTGTAATGGTTTGTTCCCCTCCCACCTTAGCCCTTGTCTCTCAACCCTGCACCCTGCCCACTTTCCAGAGTCTTCCCTGTGCGTGTCCCCAATCTCCTCCCCGGACAATGCCAATCCTCCCTAGCCCCTCCCTTTCTTCCTGAATGTTCCCTATCAGTCATCCTATCCCTAGCCCTTCATTGGTTTATGCCCTGGTTTCCCCACCCGTGTTCTCCCTGATTGGTGAATTCTATACGTCCCCCTGGTTGTTTTCATTGGCCAATGGATTGTACCCTCCCATGGGGAGGGACCCCTATTTAAGTTCGTACGCATTCCTTTTCCTTGCCTTCGGTGGTTCCTCCTCCCCCATGCCGGGGCTGTATCCTACCCCACTCCAATAAACCTTCTTCTGGACCTACCAAAGGACTCCTTCTCACTCTTTGCTCCTCTCCGGACCAGTTGCCGTCCCTGTGGCGAGGGCCACACACCCTTACCTAACATTCTCCTCGGAGATTCTAAGGAAGGGCCACTCGTGTAATGGGCTTGCCTGGAGCTAGCTGGGGTGTCCAGCTCGAGTGGATGAGCAGCAGGCCGTGTCAGATGGTGTCACTGTCACGCTCTAATAGTAAATCACAATTTAGGCTCCCTGTTTGTAAACCTTCTCATTGATGTTATTTATATCCAGTGCCCCTTCCCTATCACACATACTTGTGATATATAGTAAAGATGAACGAATATGGTACTTATAAGTGCCACTGTTACCCTTGCTGTGATGTAATTGATAATTTGCAAATTCAAGTCATTAAGCCCGGGTGCTTCTGTGTGACTGAATTAAGTACTGAAAATGTCCTGAACTGAATCATTCCTCAGTGGATATCAGTTGTTTGATTGACTTAGCAGCAGATAGATAAGTATGATGGTCCTTTTTTCTACTTTTCTGAGCTTAAATGCATCAATAATGCCAGCCATATTATTGCAGTCTATGGTAGTGGTTTCTAGATAAAACGTATTTTTTGTGATAAATATATTGGTTTTAAAATAGGTCATTAGATTCACTGAAGAAAGTGCTGATGCTATATTTGAGAGTTGGATGCTTAATGTATAAGCAAAAGGAATTTGTGAAGAAAGAAATAAAATGACTGCTGGAACTGAGATAATAAAGACAGTAATTAAACCAGGCCTGCTGGGCAAAGAAAGACTGTTGGCTTACAGAGTATTTTAAATGCAAATAGTGGAGTTTTTATTTCAAGAAAATACTTGAAGTTGGCAGCTTTTTCAGAGGGCAGCTTAAGCAGTAGAGTGAAGGGTTTGGCCACAAGTAAGGTCTGAATTCAGACAGACTGCAACAGTTAAATAAACCATACCTTTTGATAGAAATTGCGAGTCTTTTATAAATGTAAATTGGCTCACAAAAATTACCCAGGCATCAAGAAGAAACTCTGTTAGAACTTTTCCTTTTTTTATCACAGTTTTAAGTGAGTTATCTGCTTTTGCTTTAATCAGTGTCTGGATAGGGAAACTCTCTGAGGGAGTACTCAGTCATTTAGAAGAAATCTTGAGTACTTCAGAAGTTACTGTTTTTCTCAGCTTTAATTCTGATATTTCCTAAGAGAGCAAAACATTTCTGCTGTGGTAGGCATGTTTTACTTTGTGCTAAAATAGAGGAGTGTCCCATCAGTTTCTGTGTTACAGTTAGTGACTCAACCTGTGCGTTTAAAATGTCAAAAACTTTCAGTCTTTGATTTCATATGCAAGGCAGGTCTGTGTCCTTTCTACACCTTTTTGCTTTCCACCTGCCTAAAACACACCTGACTTGTTAACATTTCAGTGCTGGACATTGTGCAGTGTGTTCCAAGTAGCATGGCCTAGAGCAATAACCTAGTACAGATGCTGTAAAACAATAATGTTACTTAGTTTTATTTTAAGCCTTCCTGTTTAGTCTTGAATCCTATTTTAGGTGTTCCTTGTCATGAATTCTGGAGAACTTAATGATCTTTCTTTTCTACTTTAGCTGAGAAAATGGTGCTTCATTTGCTGATAAGTTGCAGACGATTAGGTGTTGATTCAGAAGGCTATTGAATGAGCCTCAGGAAAGATGTAAATAAAGTGAAATTGATGTTTTTTTAAAGTACAGTGACATTGACTGCATCTTCAGTTTTCAGTAAGTCTGCTGAGATTAACATTTGGGAAATGCTACACATGTATAACAAAGGAAAGTCCAGTTGCAAGAATTTAGAAAGGACTAAATGATTTATTTATTAATGTAAACATGTGGACTATGGTAATTTTACAGATGCTGTAAAAATATAAAATATGGCAAGATTTGCAGAAGCTGTCTTAAACTTTAATAGGTAAAAATTAGAAAAGTATACTTAGGTTTGCAGGAGATATTCTAGAGCTAGAAATGGGAATAAAGCTTTACTAAGGAGAAAAATTAGCTCAGTTGCTTATTTGAGCTTATTGCAGCTTTATTTGAAACCTGTAGTTAAGTCTTGTCTTTCAGCCAGACAGTAGTAAGATAAACTTAAGACTAACTTTTCTTTGGGGTTAGGAAATTCATACTGGGAATATGTTAATTTTTTTCTGAATTAATCCTATTGAACATAGTCCTTCATGAGACTATGAAGTATAATGGATAAACTACTAACGTCATTAGAATAGGCCTGTATTAAATGTAGATAATTATTGTGGCATGTGCCATTGCCACTTCTAAATATTTCTTGTTTAAAAGTCTGTTAGATCTAGTATCTTCTTCCTTATTTTCCTTGTTTTCTTTTGTCCTGTTCATTGAGGGTCATCTTTTAAAAAAGACCAAATGCATATATCAATACAGAAAAAACTGAAAGCAGGTGTGAGCCTGCTTTGTTGTTCTTTATACACTGTTCTCATTGGTATTTTTTTATCTTGTCCATCCCCTGTGAGGTTACTGCAGAAAAGGAGTCTCTTTTGGTAGGAGTTTGAGATTTTGCTGATGTGCATCAGCGTATATTGCACACAAGAGAACCATTTTCCAACACTGAGTCATTGGTACAGTTGCTTCCTTCAGGAAGGCAAAGAGGAGCAAAGGCAGTAACATGAAGTTAAAATCCATCAGCAAGTGACCATATGCTACTTCTGTGCCTCCACTGTTGTCTCTGGAAGAACCATGCTCCATCATTGTGGGAAGCAGGTTTTTGTTTGGGCATGAGAATTTGTCTCCTGGTTTAGGATCCCGAGACCTGCTGTGGACAGGGAGAATGCCAAATAATGATGCCTTTTTGGTAGGTCTGAAGCTTCTTAGGTGCAATTAATCTGTTCAGCCATAGGTGCTTCATGTCACTCGAGGTGCCTCGTTCTGCTCAAGGTGCCTCGTGCCACTTGAGGTGCCTTGCAGTATCCACAGTAGCCACGTGGAGCAAGCAGGTGTGATGTGAGACCCACAAGACATCTGTGGCCTTCTGGAATGTCAGCTGGCTGCCAGACAGGATGCCCAGGACTGTCTAAACTGGTTTTAGATGACTGTGCTTAGGCAAATGAATCCTGTCCTTTGTGTCAGGACAAACAGATTTGGTCTGTATGGAATGCTTGATGTGTAATAAGGTTCTCACTAAATGATGTGGGGGCATTGGCTTGAAGTGTGGATTAGAGGGATCAACTAACTTGATGCATGTGTAGTGCTTGCAGCTTCGTTTTCATGCTTGACAGAAGTTGTTGTAGGCTGCAGCAGTTCGTCTGGAATTGAGCTAATGATTCAGTCACAAATGTTCCCAGTAGCTGAAGCAGTCTGTGTTTGTAAGTCACTGAAGGAAGACTGGCAGTGGGTGTCCTGGTAGGCACAGAATGGGGGAGTGACTTGGAAATTTAAAGAGTTCATCTACTTGGGATTTTTTTTTGCTTAGGCAGGATTTTGCAGTCATCCTCATAAATATTTTGTGGTGTGAAAGAGGAAGTATTAACAGTAAGTAAAAACCTGTATTTGTTAGCAGAGCTTATCTTGATCAGTTATTGAAGCAAAATTAATAGAAATGTTTTGAACAGAAGTCAGTTTAAAAGCAGTTTTATTAAATATATAAATATTAAATATACTGTGTTCTCTGGTTTGACTTGTCAGTCTACAGTAAAATACTGCAAGTTGGTATTTGCAACCTTAGTTGTGTTAGATATGTAAGATGTTGCTACTGAAAACAGTATCCAGATTTGCCTTTATTGCCAGCTTTGGTTAAGTATTACTGCAGGGGATCCAGTTTTTTCGCCCTCATGGTGTCACTTGAGGATATCCCTTAAGTAAGTTAGCTTCTGATTTCTTGCTGCTGAGTAGCACAAGTAGAATGTAGGTCTTGTATTTGTACTGCTGTGTAGGTGATACTGTATTTCATTTTTTCTGTTATTGACTATGACTTACAAAATGTTAGATACCAGAATGTCACATTATTTATACAACTCTTCAAACCAGCTAAGGTGGAGGCTTGAGTTACAGTAACAATAAATGTATTCTAATTTAATCATCTGTGAAAATATTTTTTTTTCTCTCTGGGTATGAAAAACTTCAGTTTTGTCTCTAGATTTTCCTTGTCACTGGATATATCTTTACATTTACTGGATACATAATTACCTTTACTGCTGCATAGGCAAATCACAGTCAATAGATTATTTTGAAGTTTAAAATATTGAGAGTACTAGAATGTTCTTTGAATATCAAGTTTCATTATAAATGTTTATGATTTGATCTCTCTGAATACTTCAGAAAACATACACGACGTAGTTGTGCTCTGGCCACAAGAGTAAGGCTACAAGGCAGGAAGATAGCACATACATTTTATTTTTAGTTCAAATGATGTCGTTTGTTTCTTAAGAATTTTAGTATTTCATGCTCTGTATTTTTTGGTCCATCTGCCTGGATTTAATCTTCAAATAACTTTGGTAAATCGTAAGTTCTGAAAGTGTGGTAGACTTTGGGTTCTGATGCGTCCTGCGGGTTGGTTTGCAGGGTCTTTTACTGGAAAGATTTCTTAGACAGCTCTTGAAAGATTTTGAAATTAAAATTAGGATTTTTAATAATCTAAAAATTATTTAGAAATGCACAGCAGTTCACTGACAGTAGTTCACTTGGTGCACTGTACCTGCAGAACATCCTCTATAGTGCAGATCTCTGCCCTCCATTAGAAGAGAAAACTTCTAATGCTCAGATTTTGAATCCTAACTTCCTAGCTTTGTGAAGATAAGAATCCTTTTCTTAAATTTTTCCTTCCGCCACTTTGAAGTTGTTCATCTGGAATAGAGCTTGTACCAGAGTGAGAGCATTTGTTGCTCATCAGGTTTTTTCAGTTTTTGGCAGTACAAGATTCCAGGCTCTTCTCTGTATGGTGTGCTTACCTCCAAAACTCCTTATCCACTACGGTTTAAAATACTACATATCAAGTACAAGAACTGTGCTGTGAGATTTTACTGAGGCTGTGTCTTTAATTTGTAGTTTCCCTTTAACATGTTCTGTGGGTTGCTAGCAATTCATACAACTTTTATTTTTAGTACCTTGGAGCTTTGTTTTAAAACACTATTTGGATAATGCTTTCTCAGCTGTCAGGTTTATTTGCATATGTAAAATTTGATACTCTGAAAGTGTTAAAATTACCTAGAATGAGAATTATCCAGCCAATTATTATTATTCATTTTAGACTGAAAAAAGTTTGCATCCATCAGATGGCTTTGTTTTGAAATACTAATTGCATTTAGGCTTTTATGACTTCTGTTGTAGAAATATATTTTGTTTGTAGACTGCATAAAACTAACATTAAGAGGCACAGTTTGATGCTGAAATACAGCCATCCCCATGGTCTGTGTGTTGGCTGTCAGGAGCTCCATCTCTGGTCCTTTTGCCAGCCAAAGGCACATAGTAAAGCCAGATTGAGCAGAACTGCTCCTTGATTATGCCCTGGGGAGCAACAGTTACAACTGGAGCTCGACTTCTCCATGCCGAAGTATATGGAAATGCTTTTACAGGAGCTACCAGCAAGTGGATCAATGCAGATGAGTGAGAGCACATGGAAGGCACATTGTAGGGGAAGCAAATATAATGCTCTGTTTTCATGAAGTGCTGTAAATACAGACTTCTCGTTTTGGATCTTCAGTGTAAGGCATATTTCTGAAAATGGAATGTCCCTAAAGATCACTCGGAATTTTGATGGTAAATCCTAGGGAAATAAAAGTGTAAAGGCCTAAAAGGGTGGGAAAAAACTCTGGTTTCTTTAAAAGTATGAAATTTTCCAGCTTATATTTATTTAAAAAACAAACAAATCCAGAAAGAAAGAAGCTCAACTGCATTATCACTTAAATAGAATTCAAACAGATCCTTTTCAGCCATTAATTTTACATGCTTATGGTACTGTGCTGTTATTTTGGAACACTTAAGTAACTGTACAGCAATTTTTAATTTATTGTAACATAAACCATGAAAAGTTTGGTTAAGAGCACCCATGTGTCAGTGGTTTAAATCAGTTCTGTGTATCTTTTAAAAAGGCATTTATTTTAAAAAGATGAGTTTCATGTGGACTGAAAAAGTGTATAAAACTATTTTGTAGTGTAGAGTTTTAATTCAGAGTTAGCAATATTTTAAATGTATGAAAAAATATTCTTTCTTTAACTAGGCAAAGTAATTTGACAGTATTACCAAGAACATTATTTAATGTATCCTCTAATATACATAGCACATAGTAGGTCGAAAGATTTGCCTTTGCATTTTTTTCTGAAATTCTATTTGCACATATTTGGAGTTGAGCAATAACTTCTACAATTACCCATATTTGATACTCCTTAATAATGAATGGTTTGGTAAAAATAAAATTAATTTATGTGAGTCACTGGTTCCCAAAGTACACAGTTGTTAGGGGTTGTCTAGATTTTTCTTGATTAGGAGATTTTGCATAAATGAGCAAATGCTCACTTTCTGTTTCTATGATTGTATTGCAAATAACTTTATTGTTTCAAATGCTTGTGCGGTATTTGCATATCAGTGCTGCATTGTAGAGCTGTTGGGTAGCAGCATGAAAGTCTTGCCTGTTTCTTCAGATTTGAAAGTGCAGCAACAGAACCATTTTTATTTGCAAAGCATATGTTCACTTTTAGTCTGTTTTCATGATTCCATACTCACGTGTTGGTGTTGATCTGATCATGCTGTTCAAAAATCTGCAAGACATTTCTAATTTAACATTACCTGTAATGTTGCAGGTATCCTAGATATTAACCCTTGCCATTTACCCTGCTATGACGGCGTTTAAGTAATTTCACTTAATCTGGCCTTTGTATTAGTGGTTTTCCTTGCTCGAAATCTTGGTGTCTGGTTCTATTTAACATAATAAGAGTAAAAGCATCAGGAATCAAAATGTATTCTGGCTCAGCCCATATGCTGAGCAGGAGTGCTGTTTCCATGGCAACACATCGGACAGTGAGGGGGAAGGCTGATGCCTTTTCCTCAGATTCGGAGAGTTTACAGATCCAGACAGTTACTCTTAGCAAGAGTCACTTAGAAATCAGTGTTTATAGGAGACGAGGAAATAATGTTAATGAAAATGGGTTAATATGCATCTGTATTTTTCTTGTGATGGTTTATTTCTTTGATCATGGAGATTCATTAGTGCAAAACACAGCTTTTGGCAAATGCTAGGAAAATGTACTGACTATAGCAGCAGTGATCTTGGACACATTAAATGCAAGGTGTTCTGACATTTGATGGTGCTGCAAATGCTGCTGGACAAAACCTTCCTATACCCTTTAATGCAAGCTGCCTTCTTCTGGGAGGCTACATTGTTAAATACAGTTGACATTTCCCTGGGAGCAAATTCTGGAGAAGCAAAGGGTAAACAGTTAACTGTTCCAGAGATTATGAAGCTTTCCATTTTTTTTTTTTCTTCCAAATGGCAGGTTTTAGAGCAGGTAATATGCTAAATTGGTCTTTCATTACTGTGGTGCAGCTGTGTCTCAGCCTCGCCCATTTTATTTATTATAGGAACCGTAGGCTGGTATGTCTTCTGTGCTCAAGCTCGTAAATAAATCCTTCTTCCCTAAGTGGGTGGGGAAAACATTATGTTCTACTGTTGGAATATATTGGGTTTCTTTCAAGGCACAGTATTTTGAATTGAGACTATTTAGTCACTAGAGATTAATTTCTTTCATGATTAAAAATACACAAATCTGAAATTACAGGAAAGAGGAGTGCAGGCCCTGGAATATTGTCTGCCTGTCTTATTTTTTTAATGAAGGATTGGAATAGTGGTAAATACTGTGTGTGGGAATGAATTTATTTGCATGGAGATTTTTCACCTTTCCCCTGGCGTTGGCTCCGAGAAGATGATGTCACCTTGCAGCTCATTGGTTGTGCAGCACCTAGTGCAGGGAAGGGAGAGAAAGATGCCGGCACAAATCTCAGTGGTGGATCTAGGGTGTTTGCGGGCAGATTTTGGTAGAATCTTTGATTAGCATTAAGAATTTACTTCATGTGGCCATGTGATGTGCTGGGTCCGTCCTAGGGTGAGGGGATTGAAGAGCTATCAGAGGAATGAGGCGACTGATCTGCAAGAGGATCTGTGATTGTAAGTTGAAAAATCTGGGTGGAAGGGAGACAGGGAATGCTAGTTAGACACATTGTGGGAGATGTGTAGCAGAAAATGCATGCATGAGTGAAAGAAGAAAAAGGAGAAGCATTTTTCTTTGGTAGACTGGAATGATAAAAATTATATTAAGGGCTTTCCTTTTGGGAAGACATTAAGAAATGGTTAAAAAAATTCAGACCATGCAAAGATATTTTTCTCTTCTGGGAGTGGATGTGTAGGATTCATTTTTATGCTCAGTTCTACTGTGGTTAATTATGAAGGTAAAATAATATTTTGTAAGAACTGGAGATATCGAAAATGCTGTTTATCTCCCATTGTCACTTTATTCCTAGGTCAGAGACAGGACAAACTGATAAACACTTGTTTTTCTGTACGCATTTTGTGAATTTCTGTGAAATGTGAAGGAAAATAGTTGGTTAGGAAATGAAAATGCACCCGTTCTAATAGCTCTATTTTTATTTAATGTATCTTTTTCTAGACAAAAGCTTTGATGATGAAGAGTCAGTGGATGGAAATAGGCCATCATCAGCTGCTTCAGCCTTCAAGGTTCCAGCACCTAAAAAGCCAGGAAATCCTTCAAACAGTGCAAGAAAGCCAGGATCATCTGGTGGGCCTAAGGTTGGAGGTAATGTAAAGCTATTCAGATTCTAATCAGTGTTCCCCGAAAACCTTACGAGAGCGCAGGCACAGAACAGAGAACTTTAGAAGATGATGTTTAATTCATGACTGCAGTATTTTTCCAGAACTGAGAAGGGACCGTGTTTTATCTGATTATTCATCTGTAAAGGTGTGTGCATGTCTGTCTGTCTTTGTGAGTGTGCACTGAGCTTAAGGTCTCTCATATTATGAATGAAATTAATGTCTGGGGACAGCATTTATGTTGGTGAAATTAATACGTATATATTTATGGGTGTCTCTGCTGAAATCCACACTGTACTTATTGTGTATATAAATATTGTGAAATTCGTCTACATCTGCATAGATGGCATTTTAATGTAGGTCTGCACTGTTTCACATGGCTAGAAAGGATCGGCCATCACCCAGAGCCCTCATCAGAGGTGTTTATTACATATGGATGATTTTTATTATTATTCTTTTAACTGTCAGTATTGTGAAATTGGTTGTGAAAGATAAAAGATGAGGGCCAAAACCCTTGGCAGGATATATATATTTTTTTTTTTTTTTTTTTTTTTTTTTAATGGCTTCAAAGCAGTGTAATCAGGAATGCTTGGTAACTATGATCTTAGAAGAGGGAAATCTGCTTTTTTTTAGGGCGGGGGTAGTCTTAAGAAAAGCAACTGTTTACTGCTAAAGAAGTGGCTGCATTTTTTGATGGTTCATGTACACATTCAGAAAAAATACATAATTCTGTGGAAGTGCACCATACTTCAGGTACAAGGTTTTTATGAATAAGTGGTTCTTTTAGGGAGGGGTTCTTGTAAGAGTAGTTTTTCCATGTTCCTGTTCATGTAATCTGCAGAGCAAGTACAAAATTTGGAAGAAGATGTACGTGACAAACAAGCTGCCTTAAGTATTTTCAGATTGCTAAGATATAGCTAATGTTTTGAAAATTTATTGTTTTTCAATTGTGATCTTAAGAATTCCTGATGAATTGAAAAGATTTTCATAGGGCTGGATCGACACTGTCATAGTGTAACTGAGAATTGATAGCAATATATAGCAAAATAGTATCAGAAAATACCACCTGAAATACTATAAAGGAAATTGTCTCATTGGTATTTATTATTGTTGTTATTATTGCACATAGTAAGTATTACACATAAGTAAATATAAATAAATAACTAATTCTAATGTAATCTGCTTGAACCTGAAGCATGGTGGTTTTTGCATGCAAGACTAATATATAGTACCAGACTGAATGCTTAGGATTCCTGTTTATTTCAGTATGGGTTTATAATAATATTTTATTAAATATAGATGGTTTTTAATGTAACTTTTTAAATGTAGGCTTTCACTTTACATGCTCTGCAGTAAAAACATGGAGATACAAGGTGAAAGGAGATAAGAACAGAATAACCACTCGCTGATTTTTCAGTTTATCTAAAAATACAGTAGTAAAGCAGATTAAAACCCCAAAAACTATTACATTGTTTTTTCTCCTTTTGCTATATTGCCAAACGTAAAAAAAAAATTAAAATTAAGCATGCCAAAACCAGAGTACTTTAGTCATTCCTTGCTTTATACCATCTCCTTTCAACTGTGGAAAATATTGGGGTGTGTTTACATACCCATCTATTTACCTTCTTTTTTTAGTCTGTAGGGTCTCTGTAGTCAGAATTGTAATGTAGTATTTACAAATCCTGCATCTCCTAGCCTAATCAAGAACATTAGCATAGATGCCAAATGTATTTCTTAAACAATAAGGTCATAGTCTCTACCAGAAGTGAGGAGTTTCCTGTAATAATCGTCATATGAACAATGACTCTAGGTCAGACAAGAGGTCTAGGCAGTCCACTGTCCCCATCTGACAATGATCAGAAATGGCTACTAGAGACAGGTACAGGGAGCAGGAGAAGTGTCTAGAGGCATGCTGTCATTATGGGACAAAATGCTGAGTTTAGAAAGCTTTATTCCACAGAGAATCTTGGTCTTGGGAGCGTCCAGTTAGGGCATCATGTTCTGCTGATCTAGAGACTTCCAGGATCTTTGTGACTACAACAAAACCTTGATGCTCTTTCACATGCAGTTTCTGTAGGATCTACTTTGCAGGTGACTAAAGGACACCTGAGGTTTTTCTCCAGCCTCAAAATTGCCATCTCTGTGGAGTAAATTTATAGTTCTGGAAGTTGTTTGCTCTTTCTGACGTAGTAAGGTTCTGCTGTATCCTCCAGTCCCAAATCTCTGTGCTCACCACTGCGTTCCAAGTCGGCAATCAGTGGGCGTGCCATTTCCCTCCTTTTCCTCATAAGCACTGGATGAGTATTTCAGGCTTTCACTGGTCACCTCGCGCTTCTGCCACCTGTTGGTCCTGCTTGTCTGTTTTTCTGACTCTCAAATACCCAATAATCCATATTCAGAAGTTGCAGTTTAGCCCTGGAGGAAGAACTAGAAGCAGCTCCTTTAAGCTGTATTGCTTTTTATTGCCTTTTCACAAAAATCTCCGAAGTCATGTAAATGATCTGAAGTTTGAAACAAGTCTTTTACTGCAGTTTCTTCTCTTCAGACTTCTGTGACCAGGCAGGATTTAATGCAGATAGAAACTGGGTTGAGCAAAGGCTGATACTACTGCAAGTTCCATTCATTTAAACTGCCTTTTATATTTTAAAGTATCCCTGAGATCCATTTCAATGGATGTTGCTTGAACAAAGATGTATTTTACTATGAGTTGTAGGTGGCAAAGTTTTATTGCCTGGGTCCAGAAAGGTATTTGAGGCTACCCTGACTTGAGGCTAAGAAAACTGAACTCCTTAGCCATGCTGCTGGCTTTCTTATCTGCTGACACCTGCTGAATTATACCTCAGATGCCTCTGCACATGGCTTTTCATTATATACGTCATGAAGATGGTTCTTAATGAAGAAATGGGTAATTCCACCATTGCCCTGATATGCTGTTCGAGGAAAGGACCCATCTGATATTCAAAAAAAGGAATTTCTCATGGTTGTGGACATTTTCCATTTAATGTAGATAGTGTACTTTGGTGGCAGTGGAAGTTCAACATCATTGTCCAGAAAGGCAGGTGAAACAGGTATTTGTATGAGCAATCACAGTGTCCTACTCAGCCTGGAATTTTCTCTCCTTGTGCTGGGAATGATTGTGCCAGGCATTTTCCTATTGGCAGTTGGGATGGGAAGGCTTGTAGAACTTGTGGATTTGCTGACAGGTGTGATCAAGCCTACTGAAGACAGCTTGCCAAAAAGGTACCAGATCAGGCAACCACAGTGGTTTACTGCCCTGGGAGTGAAGAATTTAGCAGGCTGTTTCTCCTCTGACTTTTCTGCTCAGTGATGCTCAGACACTGAGCTTCTTGTTAGTGATGAATGAGAAGTCATTGGTCTTCCACTTAATGGGACAGTGCTTTGTCTGGCATATTTCTTATTCCACAGTCAGTACACTTTGCCAAGTTAGACCTTTGCCAGCAAGCACACAGCTGATCTACTTACTTCTGATACATTTGCTCTCAGCTCTTCCTTCAGGTGGTAGAGCCTCTGGAAGTAACTCTTTGCTCTAAAGCCTTCTTACTGAGCATGTGCACTCTGTGTTCTGCCCTTGCATAAATGGAAATTCAGGGGCTTTTTCTTGGCAGTATGGCACAGGCAGCTTTTTAATCATAAGGGACACCATAATTTACAGTATAAAAGGACTTGAGTATGTAAGCCAAATGAGCTATATTCCTATCCCTGTGCTGTTCAAGATCTCTTCTAGGTCTTTGGCAAGTTCTCTTGCAAATGTGAAAACGCTGTTCAAAGTCTTCTAGGGAATTGCCTGCTTGTATGCCATTTAGAAGCGTTATGTAATCTAAGTGTTAGTAGGGAACCTCAGGCTGCCTCAATGAGAAGTCTGGCATCCTCTCTTTTCCTAAAATGTCAGTTCAGGTCAGTAGTCTTTAAAATGGATTAAATGTAGCAATGGTGATTGTTCAAAAGAGCCATTTGGCCTTTGGAAGAAATTCTTGCTGATGAAATATAATCATGACAGAAACTTGTGTTAACTTTCTTTTGTATTTTGTTATGAAAACCTCTGTGGGGCTATTCTTAATGTTGTAATTTGAAACAAGGTGAACTTCATACTTTTTAGATATCTGTATGGTGTTTTTAATCTATAGTTCATTGGGTTTTTTTAAATCTTTAGTATATTGGTGGGCTGGCAATATTATGAATTGGTTATTGTTTTACACTGAGAACACTTAAACTTCTGGAAACAACATATCTGTAGAAATCAAGTAGCTGGAAAACCTGGTTGAACCAGGTGAACAGTTTGGCAATAGAAGGCTATGAGAATTATAGTAACACTATACATGAAGGAACTGTAGGAAGCTGTTCCCAGCTTTAGGAAATTTTAAGTTAGGTTTTTGTATCTGTCATTTTGCTTTTTCCCCTTCTCAATAACAGACATACAGCTCTTTCTTGAAAAGTATTTAAATGGTGCTTATTTGCTTTTTTTTTTTGTCTCGATTTCATAGCAGAAGACATTTTGGAGCCTTTAGAGGCTTTAGTAGGAAAAAATTTAAATAAGGCTCAACATAAAACAAATATGAGACTGAAAGATAGGTGAAATCTCAGCCAGTTGAAGTTAACCTCATTAAAACTACATGCTGTAGTTAAGAAATATTTATATTAAAAGGGCTTCAGTAATTGTGGAACTGTAAATACACATTGTTAATGAATGGACTTGAAACAAGATAGACTCATGCTCACTGTATCAATTGTCACCAGACTCAAGAGACTTCTGTGTTCACTTGTACAAAAAATCCAAAAAAGAATTCATAATAAGCAATGCCTGCAAGGGGGATTTTTTGTTGTTTTTTTTTTTAAATTTTGAATTCTGCAGAAAATAAGTGCAAGAATGTTTCCTCTATTATTCTAGTTAGCCCTCATGAAGTGATTTCCAAAGTGCTGGCTTTGTTGTGTAAAATAAACTAGGATTTTTTAGTTTTCTTTCTTCAACTCTGGCCCTTTGTATGACATAAAGGTGCTCTGAGGTAATATTAGCCAGCAAAGCACCCCTGACATTCTGTGGCACTTTATTTCCTTTTTGATTTCCAGGTGGTGGTGAAATTCAAGGATTTTTCTTCAACATCCAGCTAAAAAGTCTTTTGTCATTCTGAGCAGCCTTAGAAATTAGTCTTGGTTATCAATCTGAATCAGAGAATTTGCTACAGAATGCCTGTTTTTTTCACTTTCCCCACAGTTAATGTCAATTAACTTCCATCCCAAGAGATCCTTGCCGATGGGACTGCTGGGTTGCAAACCTGTGTTCATGAACTGCAGCTTTTTTAACCTAATTCAGAGTTCAGGGAGGTAGGAGGATTTTCAACTTTCCATGTCCTCTGAGAGTGATTGAATTTCGTTGTTGTTTATTCACTTGAACAGCATTTGAGGTCAGGGTTCCCTTCCATACTATCAGTGCTTTGTTCTCCTTGGACTATTATAAATGGTTGTGCAATCACTAGGGTTTCCATTCCTTTAACAAATACCTTCCTTTGCAGCTCGCTTCAGCAGGGGATTGAAAAATCCACCTTAATAAGGAATCTGAATGAAAACGAACAAACATGATGAATTATGAAAATATATATATACACCTATACATATACCTTCAGAAAATGTGCATGTGTCCATAACACTGTTTATTAGTCTCTCTGTTTTCTGTGTGTCACCCAAGTGATAGTTCATACTACCCTGTTTTTCACTTAATTTCTAGAAGTTTCAGTTAGATTGTAGGATTCATTATTGTTGGAATAAGCATGATATTATATCAGACAGTCTTTTCTCAAAAGGCTCATAATCTGGAAGTCATCTTATAAACAATTAAACAGGGAGATAGTACCAGTGGAGTTTGAATGAAGAGGTTGGGGGATAAAAGCAAGATGTAGCCCAGCCTGCTTGTGAACATCTCTGCCTGGGGTTCTGATCCCAGATGTCTCACTGGCAATCGTGGTGGTACCAGACAGTGATGAGAATGAGGAAGACAACCCAGCTCTTGTTTAGCTGCTGACGCTGAGTACTGAGTATTTCAAGCAATAGGAAGGGGAAGCAATTTGTTTATATTTTCACGCGGGTTAATCTAGAAGGAAAAAGTGGAAGGAGGGAGGAGGAAGATGGACTAAAATCAGCTGACCCTGCCACTTGGAATCATTATGGGCTGTGACTGTGTTGAAGAGTAAGCAAAGACCGCCATTCCAAAACGTTCCTGCACTGCTGCTTTGCAGAGTAGCATGTGTGATTCCTCTTTGTAGGGTGGTGTGTTGGTGTGTGGGAGAAGAGTCTTAAGACACCTGTTTCATTTCTTTTGACAATGGCATATGCTTTCAAACAGAGAAGCAGGGAATGGAAATTATTTTTGTGATATAAGTATTTGCACCTGTGTTGGAAATGGTTTTTTGGAACATATACATTAAATGTTTTTTAAAATACAAGAAAAAAACCCAACACATTAAAGTCAAGTTACTTTGACCTTCTGTCTTGCCCTAGTGAACTTCCAGAAGTAAAAGATAAAAGTGTATTATCTAGAACATGTAAAAATGGTAATTGTGTCATTTGTGGTGACAGATGGTGTGAATTGTTGTTAATAAAGTGTTTGTTTAAATTGTTCCAGAATGGACTACACAAAGGGGTACTGACAATAGTAATGAAAATTCTATATTACGTCACAGTATCTCAAATCATTCTGTTTTGGCATCAGGATTAAAGATGGTACAAATCAATTGTTTGTGTTCCTGCTTGTTCTCAGTAATTTCTGTAATGTAAAATAATTAGTGCAATTTTCCGCCTTCAACTGTAAAACTAGGATCAAATTAAAGTAAAATATAAATAGGTTATTAGGAAGTTACATTAAAAACTGAAAATAAGACTAATGCTATCACGTTCAAAAAATTAGCATAACTTCAAAACTGACCTGTTGAACAAATGGACCAGGTCGCAAATGTATGTCCTTTTAATTATTTATGAAAATTGAGTGCCAAGAGAGAAAAGAAATACATAGTGCTTTGAAAGATTACCATGGGAGCATGAACATTGTGCATGAGTTGAAAGATGACTGCATGAACTTCCAGTTGAGTAGAAACCAACACTAACCGATTTGAGATAAGCCAAAAAAGTCAGGAATCTGTGTTCTTGCTGCTCATGGAACTGCTTGTGCTCCTCCACATCCACGCTTTGGTCTTACCTAATGTATGCTGTCCAAACTTTGTACTAAGTATAATACTGTTATTTTCCTTGTTTTGTAATTTTCTTATTTACTGTGTGCTTGGTAAATATTTATTAATTGAATTGATCTCTACAGCATATCTGTGAAGAGCTAGTATTATTAATCTTTTATACCTGTGAAACGGTGTAGAAAGGAATTGAGGCTAAACTTTTTGAAACTATGCATCCAGTGTTAAGAATCAGCTTCAGATATTACTGACTTTCTTGGAGTGTATAATGTTCAATCCATCATTTCAAAGGAATTTGCATGCTCAAGAGCAGCTTCAAATTTTACAATATGCATGCTGGTGCTCTCATCTTCAGTCCACCTAAGAATTATTTTGTGCTTCCTCTTAGTACAGGAGTCCTGTATTTGTACCTGATTAACATGTCACACCTCAAGGCTTGAGATGTGCTATCCTAATAGTTGGAAGCTTGGCACCACTTTCTTCCTTGTGAGTGCAGCTCACTCCTAATTTCTGCTTGTCCCTCGTGTTCCTGTTCTCTCATGTATAATTGTATGGAGAGATCTGCTTAGCATCTCAGCCCTCAGTGACAGCACACTTGTTGGGTGGAAACTTCTGTTCATGAGCAATGTCTCTGGCATATAGGAGGAATGTTTTAATGGAACAGGTGCAGTACAGGTGGGCTGTCCTGGGAAGTTCTCTAACTGTGTCTGCCAAATTCCTGACATAGCCAGATAAAGTAAGGAATACAAGGTATCGTAAAGGTGTTTTAAGATATCGCGCTGTTTTGTTCAGTTTATGCTGCTGTTTCAGTTTGAATGACTTTCTGGGTGCCTCAGGGACCATGACTTTTGGCATTGGAGGGGAGTGGGGTGGACAAGTCTGCTCAGAGTGACTGTCAGTCACTGGGGCTGAACATGACAGAATGCATCTGTCAGTTTCCTTAAAGTGGGCTTTCTAGTGAGTGTTTTTCTACTCTGCTTAGTAACTTGAATTGTTTTCTAAGCTGGTTAAAAACAACAGGAAGGCTTTGCCACTCCAGATGCTGGGGCGGGCAGGTGAAGGGGGGTTTGTTTGGGTTTAGTATTGTATCTGATGATTTAAAAACACATTTCTGAAATTTATTTCAAGAACTGGTGGCTTGTGTTGGAACAACTGAACAGGTTTGCTGATACTAATTGTCTGCCTGGGTGTCTTTGTCAAAGGCAGTTCAGCTTCAGTCAGAAGTATTTTAGGCTGACTTACTGAACCATGAACTACAGTGGCCCATGAGACTGGTACAGATTTCCTTTTACTGTTCTCTCACTCTCCCCTTTCCCTGTATCCAGGTAATAACTACCATAAGACAAGTGTGCTGAGCAACCCAATAAGGTAATCTCTCAAGTTAATGACAGAGAGGTTTTGGAGAATGGGAAGTTACTTGTTTGCAGATGCAGTTGCTGTTTTCTAAGGATGTGGACACAAGGCAGCTGAAAATCAGTTGATGAAAACTTTTATCTAAGCTAGGATGAAAATCAGTTGATGAAGACTTTTATCTAAGCTAGGATCACTGCAGCTCTTCATGGTTTGGTTTTCCCCAAAATTTTATTGGGAGAGTTGTGACATTTAGCAGCGTGCTCTGTTTCTTAGCTTGTATAGCAAAGCCAGTAAGTGATGCTAACACTACAGTTTACTTAAACTAACATAATTATGTCTAAGTTGGTCTAATTATATCTATCCTGTAGGATTTACCAGTATAATTATCTGAAACTGTGGTCTGTGTTTAAAAAAAAGTCTTGTCTAGTGTTGATCAAAGTGTTTTTTTTCTTGAGCAACTGCTGCTTCTTTGTTGTTCTCAAATGTTTTCCTAACTTAAGCAGGCAGCCTGAAAGCATCTATACTGACTCTCAATCACCTGATGATTAAAGAACATCTTTGTGCTTCATACAGATACTTGAGACTGAAGAATACTTATTTGCTTGTTTTATGGGAGGTTTTTAATCAAATTTATCAGTTGAGGTTCACAGATGAGATTTTCAAACATGGAAATAAGAACATTTAGAATGTTAGAATCTCTTAATACATCAAGGTCTCTATGTGCAGTATATCAAATAGATTTAGATAACTCAGTAGTTCAAAACCTGAAGGGAATTTTCAGAACTTCTCAGTCTCCAGCCAATTTTCTGAACATTTCATTCCGGTTTTACATAAGCAGACTTAGGAAAAGTGCATATGAAAGGACGCTATTCTATACTATTTTAGTAATCTTATGATACCTGGAAAGATAATGAGACTCCTTACTGAGTTACTGAGATTGAAATTGGTCTGTACAAGATTGAATCAGTCTGTACAAGCATTATCAGAGTAATTATCTTGAAAGTCACCCTTGCCATCTCAGAGGTGATAATTCAGATCATGAAGCACTGGAAATTTCCTTTCCTGACCCCCAACAGATGCCACTTTAAAAATAAGTAATAAAGCCTGACCCAAGGACAAACAAGTAGATTTTGCAAAGACTGAGAAATGCAGAAGATTCAGGAAAAATCCAGTTACAGAGACCAACAGACAGCAGAAGGTACATTGAAAGAAAGAATTAAATACGACCTTTGCAACATTTGTCCACTATGGCTGGGAACAGAATGTGGCTATTACTGCAAGTACCATGATGAAGAAACAATTAGGTTTCTTGTCTTTGTCATTGGTATGGTTGTGATTTATTGTTTATAGTTTGTCTGTGTGCATTGGCTTGTTTGTATCAGCACTTTCCTTAGATCTACTCTATTCAATGTCTTGTGAGAGGGGCTGTCCATTTTGCCATGTAGCTTCTGCAGTTGTCCTTCCTTGAGTTAATTTTCAGTATTGCTCTATTCCCCTCAGCCTATACTTAGACTTTGAGCAGCTGTACTTTTTTAAGCTGCCTGGGCTAATTTCCTTCCCTGTCTTCTCTAGCTCAGTTGTATCCTGAGTCAGCCACTGGATTGTGCTGCCTTAGTGTTTGTATGGCCCCACAGTGAGGCAGACTAGGGAACTTGCTCAGTGAAACTATTCATCTTGGCCAGTTTATTTTATTCTCAGTTTAGCCCCTCCCTTGTGTGACTTAGTGCTCAGCTGTACCAGTTCTAGAATGAGAGAGGTCAGTAGGAGTGAGTGGGAGTTGCCAGTTAACCTATTATATGAAAAGCTGAGTAAGTACTTGAGCTTATCCTGGCCATTTATCCCACACAGAGCTGAAGCTGCTGTCTGTTCCTAATTTAGAGCTGATTATTTATTTACCTAAAAAGGGTAACAGTAGTTTTTTTCTTTCAGTCCAGAATAGTCTGCATTTTTTGCTTCAGTCTCTGATAGATAAGAAATGAAGCTTTTGAATTAGCTGAGACAAAGGTGTGTAACATTTTGTTGTCATTCAGGAAAAAAAAATTGTAGTCCCCACCATTTTATTCTAGGTATGTTCTTAAGTAAGATAGTTACCGCCTTAGAGATTTCTGAGGGATAAAAGACATCTGAGAAACAGTATCCCTTTCAGCATTTACTAATGTTAAATTGTGGTGCATGTTGTATCAGAAAATAGTTAAAATTTTTTTAGGGAAACATTTTGAAAAAAGAATTTAGGAACTGAAAGTGAAACAAAGCTTTAGAGTATTTCTTACTCCTAAGTTTCTGTACCAGCTTTGAAATTCGGTTTTTTTACAGGGCAACTTTCTGTTGTGAGATTTTTGTCAAAATATTTGCTAAAGTAGGAAAAAAATTAATTTGACTGGGAAAGGCCTGCTACCAAATACAAATTGATCATTTTTTGGGTACTTTTAGGCCAGCATTTGTGTACTTTATGTAACAGTTAGGCATGATTTGAATAAGCAGTTCGCTGCTTCAAAACAGAAGTACAAGTCCAAAATCACATCCAGCCTCTTTCTTTTCTCATATAGTGCTGTCCCATTGTTTTGTCATCTCATGATGTACAGATGTGTAGATAATACTGAGGAGAGCATCAAGGCAGTAGAGCAAGTAAGCATTCCAAAGTTGTGATATGTTGGAAGTATTTCAAGTCTTTCAGACTGAAGAGGGGAAGAACTCAACCACAGGAATTAACTCCTGGGTGAAAATATTGAATTCACAAAAGGCTGGGTAATTCCCTTGCTTGCATACAGTACCCTTTCTGGTGTTGAGTTATTCTCAGTGCTGAACTCAGCGTTATGACTGAGTTCTTCCAAAAAAGATTCCTAGGGCCTGTGGCAGTGTATATTGCAGCTTTACTAGAAGATGCGGTTTGAAACCCAGACAGTCTGTTAAGCAGGCAAGTACCTGGGTGAAAATCCCAGCTCATCTATTGGACCCTAAGTACTGATGTATCACTGGTTGAGGAAATAAGTGACTGAAATTGTAACCAATCATCTTTGGGTGCCCGGGAAAACTCAAGGACCCTATTTAAGGGTGCTCACAAAAGAATAGAGTTGCTTAAGTCTTGTTACAGTGAACCACCGGTGCTGCGTCTTTGTCTCAGACGGGCACAACCGCCCATCCCCCCCGCAGCATGACCGATGCAACAACTGTAACAACTAGTGACCCCAACATGATTCGACTTTCGCTAAAACCTGTGAGCAGCAGGAGAGACAAAATCCGTCCAGAGAGACAGGAAGGGAAATTCTGGCTAAAAGCCAGGAAGAAACGCCCAGAAAAAGACAGGCAAGAATTTTTGGCCAAAAGAGCTAGGGAAAAGACGTCCAGAAAGAGATGGGAAGAAAACTGTCATCCAGAAAAGAGACTAGAAGAAAATTTTAGCCAAGAGCTCAGGAAAACATGGGAGAATGCATCTCCGCAGAAAAACATCCAATCATCCGGGTATGGATTTTTAAAAGAGTGGGAGGTAAATCAAAAAGCAATTCTTCGTAATCTAATATCACAGACAAAAAGCAAAGGGATAGAACTAACTAAAGAAACTGCATTTAATATAACTAATTGGACTAAAATTGGAGAACAAATATTAAATACTACTTTAAAAGATAACAAAAATGCAATTAAAGCTTTAAAACCTTGGAAAATTATCTTAAAATTGCTAAAAGAGATAAAAGCTGGTTTGTCTAGCAGCAGCATGGAAGAAAACATACCTTCTCCATGCAGGGAGACTTCACTGACCGGCAAAACCCTGGTAGCTGGCTCAGAGACCCCTAATCCATCCAAAACCACTGTGGCGGGGCCCGAGGAAAATTCCAAAGACGGCAGTGACCTCATGGCAGGAGGAGAAAAAACCCGGGAAAAATCCCAAGATGGAGGCGATCACATGGCCTACAGCAGGGAAAAAGAAACTCAGCCTCCCTCGTAGAGTGTGGCTCTGCACCCGGTCCAGCCCTGGTGGGGCATGCCTCCTACTCTGAACATGCCCTGGTGGGAGGTACCCCCGGCTTCCATTCAGTCTTTGTAGATGGTACCCCAGGTCATGGTCCAGCCTTTAAAGGGTGGGGTCCCAACCCCAGCCCAGCCTTTGAAGGGTGTGTCTTTGCCCAGCAAGAAGGCTTGCCTCTGCCCCAAGTCACCATGGAAACTCGTGCCAACAAACCCCTGCCCAGAGAGGGAAATCCCTAATGACATCATACTAGGAGCTGGCTTTTCCCTGAGAAGCCCACTGGAACCAGGAAGTAAAATCACCAAAGCTCCAATCTCAACTTCTGCTTTGAATAACAGCTCCGATCCTGCTATGATCTCCAAATCCAAACCTGCAACTATACCTCCAAACCTTTCTACATCTCCAACTGAAAACTGTAAGTTTATGAGGGTAGAGGAGGAGATTTTCAAGTCCCCGGTTTAATTACAATACAGCCTCATAACAGTGTCTGTGGGAACAGAGAAATCTCTCCCCAAGAAATAAACACCTACACACTAACCTTCCACAAAGCTATGGGGGGGAGAAACACATAAATATAAATGGGGAATGATGCAACCATGTAGCATTCTAAAACAGCCTCAAACACAGGAAAAGCCACCATCCAGGATAGAGAGTGGGACCCAAACACCTACACTATCATCAGAACCAAAAGTCAGAGTGTGGGAAAAACCCCTGCAGAATGCCCATCAAGCAAAAAGCAGTAAGAAAATAATTTAAATTTAAAGCTTTGTAAAGACAATAACAAACAAGCCAACCTGGAAAGATATCACCAGATACATAGAAAAGCTAGAACACAGCAACACAGAGCAAACCTATCTTCTCAACAAATGTAACAACATGCTACTTGTCTCCTGTCTTAAGACAGTGCAAATGAAAATTAAAGAATTTAGCAGCAAGGTGATGCAAACAGCGATGTTCACCTTCAGGAGAGCTAAACAGCTGCTTCACTCACCTCTAATTTAACTTTGCCAAAGCCTGTATATTTTGAAAACTTCACTAAGTTAATACTTGTTTTGTTAACCAGTTTTTTTACAGTTACAGTGAAGGTAGCATACCAGTACTGCAAATATGGGTTGCAGTTTACTAAGTACGTCCTAAAGTTTGTAGTACAGTGTTTACTGTTGTTGTTCACAGAGACTGAAACTAAAACCTCACAAATCAGTTCTTTTACAGTTGCTGAAAAGGTATTTTATCAGTGTTGCAAATATAGTCTGCAGTCTTTTAAGTGTATGTTAAAGTTCACAGTAGAATGCCTGTTAACTTTATTCGTATACATTGCATAGCATTACATTGCATCATATTCAATCAGCCATCCTGAAAAATTTTAAGATCTTGCTTACTCTAATATTAAAGTTCTGCAAAACAAATCTATGTGGATTAGTTTAGTAAAATGTATTTCATTAACAAGTTACAATTGCAGTTTTCTAAAATGCCTACCTCTTATCACTTCTGTTTACAATGTTTAAAATTAAATAAAAGTTTGTTTTTAAAATATAGTAGAAAATTTTTCCTAGTCTAAAGTCTCAACTCTGGCCATGTTGAGATTTTGACTAAGCAAAAGGAAATGTTTACCATCAAAGCCTTCTCAGTCTGTTTCAGTTGTGGCCAGATTGAAATTTGACTGACAAGGAAAGAAAATTATAAAATCCAGATATTTCTGAGCTAAAAATAAAAGCAAGTAATTTTGACTTGCTGATTTAGCCTTGCAAAAGCTAAAACCTTTTCCTTTGGGATAGACATGAAGAATCTTATCCGGAGAAGATTCTTCTAAGTTATCATTTAAAGGAAAACTCCTCAACAGTATTAAACACTAAAATTGGATTGCAACGTATCAGCAATTATAATTCTCACCACACTGAGGTAATTCAAAAGTGCAGGTTTTGTTCCTGTTATAATTTCTAAAAACAAAGAAAGGGGGAGAAAGGAGAGATAGAAATATGTGTGTTCTTAAGTAAACCACTTGCTTAAGTCTTCTTACAGTGCACCACCAGTGCTGTGTCTTTGTCTCGGACTGGTACACCTCTCCCCCACCCCCCCCATGCCGACGGCTGACCTATGCAACAACTGTAACAGGGCCTACCAAGATGTTAGAAACCCTTGAATTTAACTCATGAAAGTGTCATCTCTGTTAGCAGTATGCAGGAAGTGAGGGATTTTTTTTTCTGCCTCGATTTCCAGACTCATTGAACTTCAGTTTAAAAAACAAAACAAACCTGAAGACGCACACACACAGAAGAGAAACTTATCAAAACCTCCCCCACAACTCGACTGCAAAACTGAGAGGGGCTTCAGCTGCCATGATATGCTTCCATATCAAGTCTGTTATGTTTGGTATATTCTCACCAGCTTCCTGAAGTGGAACTGAGACTTCCATGGCACTCTGTGAGTCTGTCTGACTTGAAGGCTTGAAGGATAAGAATAAGTAAAGGTTATGAATGAAAACTAACAATGTAGATAAATGTCTTGTGTGTATTTTTCTTCTACTCCATGAAAGAATTTTTTCTTCTGGGTCTCAGCTGAAAAAAGCTCAGTTGGATTCAAGTCCAAAGACAGGGTAATGTAATTATCCAGTTGATGAGGCTCTGGATTTTAGCTTTGTGGTAAAAGATGCATTTAAAGATGTTAAAAATGTGGTGGGGTTAAGGCCCCCTAGAATTGTTTATAGTGTTGTTGCCTTTAGGAATGCAGTAGCTGAACTTGTCCATATTTAGCCAGAGGACTGTGTGTTCCATGGGGAGCCTTGAATATGCACTTTTCAGTTGAAGGAATTAATACTAGAGAAAGATACAAGGAATTTGTGATCACAAGCTTGGTCTGAGAAGGTAAGCAATTACAGCAACAAAAGAGCTTATATATGTGCTCTGTCAGATATATCAGTCTGGGGTCTGGAGGCAGCGCTGTCTCAACTGAAATTTAGAAAAGGTTTAGTGTTGCTTTTGCGGAGGAGAGTCAAGCCTTACGAAAGCATGAGAGATCCTTTGAAGGCATCTGCATGTGCATGACTGTTATGTATCTTGTTAGCACAGTAAAGTACTTTCTCCCAAATTGGGAAACAGCAGGTGGAGTTCTGTCATTTTTTGATTGTCTCTATAGAAACAGTGACTTGGTAAACAGAATTGGTAAAAATACTTACAGAGAGTTTGGAAAGGGAAGGGAAAAAATGAACAGTATTTTCCTTCCTCAGGCAATGTGGACTTCTGACTTCTATACAATATGAAGAGAAGTTACTTCATACTTTGTTCTGGTATGCATATGTAATCATGCAGTTGAGGAGAAAGATCAGTGAAGTAGAAGTGAAATGTGGTTTACAGATAACTTTGAATCACATAATTTATTTTTTTTAACCAGTCAACAAGGTAATAAAACAACTTTTGGAGAGTATTAATTTAAAAGAAAATTGTTTTGTAGATGTGAACTAGTTGTTGAAACACAGGAAGATGGAAAGTTCTCTGTGTCAGATGGATTTTAAATAATAGTCTGTCCCTCCTCTTTCTCTTTTTGAAGTAAAAAGCTGTTATTCCTTGGATAAAGGATTTTCCCTTACTGCCCAGGGTGCATTACTAGATGGTGTTTAGGTGCTAGAAATATCTGTCCTGTAAGGTATGCTGTTTCCTAATTTTAAAAGTGATACTTTAGGGCAGACTGAATGTGAGGTGGGGGTTGGTCTCTTTCTCCAGGCAGCAGCTGACAGAACAAGAGGTCACAGTCTTAAGCTGTGTTAAGGGAAATACAGGTTAGATATTAGGAAAAAGTTTTTTATGGAAAGAGTGATAAAGTAGTGGAATGATCTGCCTGGGGAGGTGGTGGAGTCACAATCCCTGGATGTGTTTAAAGAAAGACTGGATATGGCACTCAGTGCCGTGGTTTAGTTGAGGTGTCAGGAAACATGTTGGACTCTATGATCTTGAAGGTCTCTTCCAACTTATGATTCTTGTGATTCTTGTGACAGCATCTACTTACGTAGCAAAGGCAACTTCATCTCCTTTTAATATTTTTCTTTATGGTGTACAGCAGTGAACTAGAAATACTTGAAATCCAAACATTTTTCTATATTTTTGTGTTCGTGGCCTGTATGTATCAATTTGTAATGTTTTTGTAGTTTATTCCCTAGGAAAAAAAAATTGGGAAGTAAAGGATGGGAATACAAAGAACTTCTTCCCTGTGTTAACATAGGTGTTTGTGTATTTATGTAACTGAATAATAATACAGAACTTTTATAACCTTACTTTTCTATTTACTTTTCCAGAATAGGTGCTGTATATTGACTCGGATTATTTTTGTTTCTTTGAGGCTTTCTTAATTGTCAGAGTATTTGTGGCCTGTAAGTGAGGTTATGTTCTGAGCCTCTAAGTAGCTGTTTGTACTACCTACTTTAACATAGTGCCCCTGGGCCAAATTACTTCTTTCAAGGTTTCTCTCCCCAAAATTCTGCTCTAATGGGAGTATTCTGAAGAGCTGTGCAAGTTTGTGTGTCAGAAGGGTGTTCTGGGTGTAAATGGATCTTTTCCTCTTCATTTTTTTGGCTGGTAAATACTCATGAACTTTATGGAAAGGTTTGTTCCCTCTTCTCTCTGAAAGGAGGAGACATAAGTGGTTATAATTTCTTCTTTCTCTACTGGCTGCCACTGGCAGTTGTGACAGGTGGTGTTTGAGATATACACGTTGAAATGTGTTGTGTACAGCATGTCTTTACAGCATCCTTGAGCTAAGGTGCTCAAAATCTATTAGATGTTCCTATATCATACTGCAGGTACTGTGTCCAGATTCTGTGGTTTTACACTGATGAGCCACAAAGGTATGTGAGAGATCTTGTTCTGCACAGCGGTGTTGAGATCTAGTAACTTTGCCACCAAATTTGTAGTAGTAGTGCACCCTTGTGCTTCCAAACTGCACATGTATACAAACACAGCAGACATAATTTCCTTGAGTATAATTAAGAGATCAGGGACTGTAAACCATGATTCTTAGAGTGCAGCTGCCAGAAATTTGATTTATCAAGAATTCCTAGCTTTTTGTGCTGGCCGACCACTCAGCCTCTTAAATGCTTTTTCTTTATGGTTTTTATTTGTTCCGTAGTTAGTGAAATATGTGTCTTCTCTGTGTGATGCCTCCATTTCAGTTGTTTTCTGTTAGGGGGGACATTCTGCCATCTATCCTGTTGGCCTCACTCTGAAAGAGGCACTTTTCCCAAATACTCAATTACTATGAGAGATTGTTTTTCATTTCAATGAGGAAATGTTCAACTGGACTAATTCTCTGCAAGTGGTTAATATGTTTCATCATATTACCTTCCTGATGCAATTATTGAAGATACTTAAGAATTCTGCCAAGGTTCACCTTATGCTTGTAGTTATAGACTTGTAGCGTACCCTGGACTTGATGACCTTGTTTTTTGATTTGATAGCAAACTTGAGCTCTTTCTTTGTAAAATGGGGCTTTCTTGATAACCTGAGCTTTTGCAGGAAAGCAAAATCCAGACATTGTTTTCAAATAGTTTTCTTGCTTAGAGTTGTCTTAGCTTCTACCCAAGATTTTAGTGAAATTTGCAACATTGCTGTGAAACGAGCAGGTGGTTACTTGTCAGTATTCTTCCCTGGTCCTTCTGCTGGGCATCTTTGGCTGTCATGTGAGAATAGTTCCATCTTGAGTGGTCTGAAAACAAGGTCACCGAAGTTCAGATTTTGATCCAGTACAAATTCTCCTCAGTGTCTTTTCTTTCCTTTCTTCCTTGAAGTTCTAGTAACTTTAAGACTAAGAAATCTACATCACACTTCTTAGCTCCGTGTGAGAATACTGGAAAAGACAGAAATCAACCCCCAAACTTTCAAGGCTAATTACTTAAGGCACATATGTTAAAATGAAAATTCATCCTGAAGAATTCCATTTAGTGACGAACAGCTCTTGTTCTGGTAAATAATTTGAAATTCAGAGCTTTATTTTAGAGCATTTTTATTGTCAGTATGCTGGTCTCAGAACTGAATGTAAACAGCTGCTAGAGGATTGTTATATGAAAAATGTTTCCAATTAGAAACAAAAATAAAAATTATGACACTATTAAATTTGTCAAATTGGAAATTACTTTCATTTTGGGTAAAAAAAAAAGGTCATTTTTTTTCTTATTATGAAGTCAGAGTTCAAGGTCTTGTGATTCTACACATGATGTACAATTCTACACAAAAATGCAGAATTTTTGTAAGATACAGTAAATGTTTGAAAGTAGGTATGGTGGAAAATGGTTGTAAGAGGTTTAAAACCTTGATAAATGTTACATCCTGTTTACCAGTATTTTGTGTTTATTTAGGTTCCTCTAAAGAAGGAGGAGCTGGAGCTGTGGATGAGGATGATTTTATTAAGGCATTTACAGATGTTCCTACTGTACAGGTAAGATGGTGTGTATATTCATGTTTGTCTTCAGAAATATGTTACTTGCAATAATGTGTTAACCTGCTTTTAAAATTTACATAATTTTACAGTGTTCTAAGCAAGCATCATTATTTTTCCCTCTTTCTGACCTTAGAGTCTCCATGGAAAGCTCTTTTTTTTTTTTCCAGTAGTTACCCAAAAAAGTGCCACCTTTTCTTTACTGTCCTACTAATTATTACCACATTGTATTTTGGCTAAAATGCCTTACTGCTTTTCTCAAACTTTTTCAGGGAGCTAGTGAAAATAATGGAATGTTTTAATAAGAAAAATATTAACGTAAGGTTTGGAAAGTTTAGGGCTGCAATTTCAAGGCATAGTCCAGTAATAATAATATAGGCAAATAATTTAAACAGCAATAATTTTGTTTTCAAATTTGCCTGAATTGTAATGTGTGTCTGGTATACATGTCCTTATTCTAGCAATACTTTAAAAAATTAAATCTAGTGCCTTATTTTCATACTAATGAACTTGTTGGATTCTGAGTTCTTAATTAAAAGATCAGATCTTAATTTCTGTTCTTTTAGTGTGGGAATTGCATGTATTTGATACTTTCGCGTAGTTGAGTCATTTAATATGTGTGTAGCCTACAAGGGCTGTTTTGAATAAATTTTCCTTGAGCAGCTGAGGTGTGGAACACAACCAAAAACTCAGTAAGCCATGGTTTCCAAATGGCAGAAGGGTTTTGTAAGACTCCCTTTTCTTGATATGTACTTTTGTTCTATTTTTATTTCCCAAGCGTAGTTATTTGTTAGATCTGCTTCTGCAGGCAGCAATACTGTCTGCTTTCATGAGGGGGCACTCAAATCTCCATGATCCCTGTCACATCAGGGAAGCCTTTATCTAACACTGTAAAAGCTTTATGTATCTTTGCCTCTTCAGACTGTGTTAAGAATTCTTTGGAGGAAAAAAACATGCAGCTCTTAATATTGTTTATCGCTGTTATGTTGAACAGAGCCATACTCCGCAGCACAGAAATGTGATACTTGTAGCTCAGTGCCTTAGTGTTCACAGTCCCAAGCAGAGTTCTATAATTACTCAGGCTGGTTGGTAACACTGCAGGAACAAAAGTGGGGTGACCGCATGACATGGACCAACACATGTTATTTTCTGTCTGGCTGCTGAATGGCCTAGGAAAATAGGTCATTCTCTGAACTGCAGGAGATATAGGAGAAAAGCATTTGTCTTTACTAATCTTCCTCAAGCTGAGGTGAGGAGACAGGAGAGAAATGTGTTACTTACTTCAAAATTACCTATTTGTTTCATGGATGAGCATGCAAGAAAAAGCCTTTTTTTTTTTTTTTAGTGTACTTAGGAATAATGACTTCCTGTCTAAGGAACTCGTTATTCCTACTTCTAACTTCATGCTTCTGGTTGTGGACAATCTCTGATCTTTCAGGAAAAAAAAAAAAGCAGATTTTACTTTCTGCAACCATGTTAATTACTAAGGAAGTGGAAACTTTCTCTGTTAGACTTCTGAAGAAAGAATGTTTATGACCTGTAGTTTACCAAATTATCCTGAAAGCAAAAGACAGCATGAGGAGAGGCACCATTCCTACGTCTCTTCTGTTTTCATTACATTTATGGGTTTGAGTAGTGGCTTCAGTGAAATTATGAAACTATATGGAAAACCAGATTCAATTCTGGATCAAGATTAAATGCCTCTGAATTAATCAAATAAATCGAGGTTACTTGCAGTGTGGGTATGTTTTAAGTCATCCTTAAAAGTCTCCAATAGTAGATCTGACTTTCCAGTAAGCTGTTTATATGACTGCTCATCTTTTTTTAGGAATGTCATATTGTTTACTTGTACCCAGTTTTTAATCCCCATATTGAAAATACTTTCCATCTGGATAGTTACTATTCTTACTTGTGTTTGAGCTTTTAATTTTTCTGTCTTTGATGTTGCAGTTGCCTTTAATGAGGTGTGTGTATGTTGCCCTCTGATGGATAGCAGCAGTTTATGAAGAAGATGAGTGATTTTTAGATGTAGTCTGATGGATCTGTGTGCCAAAAAGTACTGTAGTGACAGGATTGTGCCTTCATATTCAAGATTACAACCATATTGTTTTTACAGCTTAAGCCTTTGCTGAAACTAAAGAAAAGTCTGTGTTCTGGTTATAAGGAGTAATGACATTAATAGCTAAAATTTGTTTGAAAACAAGTTCAGTTCCTTTTATAAAGTCTGATATGGGAACTTGGGAGCAAAAAATGCATCATGTCGTTGGCTGAACACATAATTTCATCTTAGCCTCCTGAAAGTGTAATTAATTGAGGACAGGAAGAAAAGAACTTACTAAAATATTGCATTTTATTCCTGTGAAATTAAACTAGAAATGTACAACCTTGAAAATACAGTATTTTTGAATGGAATTACGGTTTTCATTTCATGACAAAATAAAATCATACCATTTATTAAATTCTACACTGCAATGCCAATTTGAATATTCCTCAGTCCAGTTCTATTTGCACCAGGTAATTAAAGAATAAATTTAATTATTTGCCTAGAAATGCTAACAGGGTGGACATTAACCCATTGAACAAGTTCTTTCTGTGTTTGTCTGGTACCCAGCATGTTTCAGTCTTGCAGCGGTAACTGTACAATATGGTCTCTTATGATGCAGAGGCGGACAACAAAAAAGTTCTGTTTTCAGAATTTGCTTAATGAAACAGCTTGCAAAAGATTTTTGTACCTTGACCAGGACTTCAGACTGAGATTTGAGTATACATTTAGCAGTCCACAGTTAGATGCCACCAAAAGGCATCATCCTGTTCCCTTGCTGCATTTCACTTCTTTATGATAAATTCACAGAGAAATGTTGAGGTTCCAGAGAAATTTTTGCATCTCCTCTTGTAGGATGAGCTTTTTGTACATTAAAGCTCTGAACTGAGCAGGAGACAGGTCAAAATGGGTTATGTTAGAAGGAGATCCTGAGGAAGTTTGAGTCACGTAATGAATTCTGATGGCATGAAGTGTTACTGTAATATAAAGCTGCATCTTGAGTTAATCAGTGATTAGTCCTTCACACTTTCAAAGAAAAATAAAAATATTCTTTCATAATGGAAATTCATTTTGATAAAAAAGCTTACTGAGACACATGTTATTTTTTTTTTTAAGAGTAAGGTACTTACAGAATTAGTGTTAGAATAAACTAGAGTTTTGTAACAACTATTAATAGGCTACCAGTATACACAAATATATTAAATGGTGATTGAAAACTTGTGTTCGATTTTGTGGGCAGTGGAGTAGAAAGTCTGTTACACTTGGACCCAATTTTTTTCGTTAAGTCATTTGTTCATTTTAAGTTAGTTATACATCAAATGTTTAGTGACTTCTAGTGAAGGAAACAGTAATCATGAGGAATAGCTTTCTGGGTTTTATGGATGCAGTCATTTCTCCATAGAACTGCAAAGCTGCTTCCACAGTGTATCCTGGAAGAGCTCACACAGCTGTGTGGTAATAAAAATCTCAGTTTTGTTGGTAGAATATATTCAGAAATCATTTTCCACCTTTTAGTGAAGCTGGTCTGGGTGTACTCATTTATCTGTTTCTGAAAAGGTTCCTACCCTGTTTATTCTGGAAACCCAGTATGAAGGCGTTTTTAGAGCTCTGATGTCTTTCACCTCCTCCATATTCCAACATGAAATATTCACGCCTCCATAACCATGTTCTGTTAAGGTGTTGGAAAAAGAGTAGATGCCAATAGAGTTAAGGTTCCGTATCTTCTGTAAGTTAAATTAATTTGATATGCTCAGGAAACTGGAAAACTAGACTGTATTTGAAATAGCCCTTACAGTAACTTGAAGATGCCTGGAAAATTAAGATATTTTAAAGAAAATAATCATTCAGCTTAACTGCAGAACAGAAGAAAGTCATTGCATTGTTTTAACAGTAAGATCAAATATGCGTATATACATGCTAGAACAGTGTGTTCAAGAGACAGAGTTCTTAAGCAATCCGTACAAAGCAAGGTGTCCTAACCGCTGGCCCTTGTTTTACTTTGTGTGCTCTTCCACATACAAAAATTATATCTTGTACGTAAATAATGAGGGAGCATCATGCCCTGCTGTTTAGGTGCTACATAAGTTATCATGCTAGAGTCCAGGTTTCACTGTAGAAAGCTGTGAGTTTCCTTGAAGTCCTGACCCATATCTGCCAGCCCTGTGTCTTGATGGTGTCTCACATGGCACCAGGTGCTTGTGTATGGGCCACTGAGTTTTGCCTGAAGATGATTACGTAAAAAAACTACTGATCCAAAAAACTGGAAATGTTTAGCTGAAAATACTTAAAAAAAAAACCAAACAAAAAACCTTAAAACCCTGGCCAGATTAAGTTTCTTCTTAGTAATTTCCTTCTGGAGGAAAAAAAAACCCTTTAAATTTTGCATATGCAGTAGAAGCAGAAAAAAGCATCCTTTGATTTATGTCCAGTAAAATAGAACGGAAGTCAGTTTATTTGACAACAATATTTTTTCATTTTATTATTAGGTTTTTTATTCTTTTCTTCATTAAAAATGTGTTCTTATAAATGATCGTTTTAAAGTAGCAATACATAGAGAAGCTATGGAAGCCTTTTAATTAATTTTTTCAGACAAATTTTAATTTTAGTATTCTCACAGCCCAGTTAGCTCCTCAGAGAGTCGCAGCTCAAAGAGTTGAAAGAAGTTAAAATGTTGGTTTTCATTAAAAGAGTGAGTATAAAAATGAAACTGAGTTTCAATAGTCTTGCAGCAGGTTATTTAAAACCTCTGCTCCTATTGAATTATTTATTTTTTTAAGTGGAGCTTATGAAATTGTGGATATGATCAGCTCATCACGAAAGTGAAGGGTAAAATCTTTGTGATGTGCTCAAAGGAAAAGAAAATGTTAGAAGGAAAATGCTGCTTCTTCAGCCTTTTTTTTTCATGAATATTCATTACTGGGCCTTAAAATGCTCATTTATAACTCTTAACACAGATCTCTGGAACTTTGGGGGTAAGATCTGTGTAATTAGAATTGTATTTTCACTCTTCTCAAGCTATTTTTCTTCATCACCTTACCTGGGATGTTAACAATATGAACTTCCTGATTTTTTTATTTTTAATACTTCAGATCTATTCTAGTCGAGAACTTGAAGAAACATTGAACAAAATCAGGGAAATTCTCTCAGATGACAAACATGATTGGG
Source organism: Rhabdornis inornatus (assembly GCA_013397075.1). Taxonomy (NCBI): domain Eukaryota; kingdom Metazoa; phylum Chordata; class Aves; order Passeriformes; family Rhabdornithidae; genus Rhabdornis; species Rhabdornis inornatus. The sequence goes on along the minus strand of VWZS01006288.1, from coordinate 272,403 downwards.
ATCAGCGAACTAATGCGGTAAAACTTTTAATCTGATTTCAGGCTTGGGTGGGTGTATTTCATAAAGCACAGACAGACAGATATTTTAAAATGTTTTTTTCCTGAAGTCATTACACTCCAGGTAATGAAAGAAATTTTATTTTAATTTTTACACCTGGAATTTTGGTATACCACGTAAGTTTGAGTATTTTTTTAAGTCTAAAATGCATTTTTGCTGACATTTAAGTGAAAGCCTTTCTGAAAGCTGTCATACATATTTAAGTTTAGTGTTTATGGAAATACATATTCTACAGGTTAACTGCTTGCCTCAGTACCTCTTGTGTGCAGCTATGAAAAGTTCCACCTGCAGGGTGAACATGTTTATGTGTATGTAGCATTTATATTTTTTAATCAGGTTTATGGCATCTTAGTGTTTATAAATAGGTATGTGAACAGAATTGTGTTCATGTATTTGTATTCTGAGATTTTTTTTTTAGCTCTAGAGCTTAATACAAATTTTTTACAGTTTTTTAAATTACTGCCATGTGTTTTGAAACTTTTGCTTTAAAGACATGCCTACATGTATTTTTACATAGTGAAGCTGTTTGTTTTTTTTATTTTGGAATGTAAGTGTCCTTAACCCAAACACATCCATTTTTTTAGCTGAAGAAGGTTCGGTCCTTGCTTGTTGCTGGAGCTGCACAGTATGATGGGTTTTTCCAGCATTTACGGCTGTTGGATGGTGCTTTCAAGCTGTCAGCCAAGGATCTCAGATCCCAGGTGGTTAGAGAAGCCTGCATTACTGTAGCGTAAGTACAGTTCATGCGCCTTTGTGTACCTTGCTAGGTGTTAGTGTGGGGCTGGCTTAGAAATGCTTTATCAATGTTCCAGGAGAGATTCAGTTGTTGGATTGCTGTACACTGTGACCGATAAAGAGTCAAGTCAGGATGAGAAGCTACAGAGGAAAAGAAATGCCTAAAGGAATTTGTTCTCTTAAGGGATACATGTAGTTGATAATCCTGTAACAGACTGTATGTGAATAACTGGTTACCATCATTGCAAAGTCATCATTAGTGCAGGTTAATACAAACTGCTGTGAATAATATTGGGGACTTACCTTAGGATCACATGCTTGGGTGATTGGCACAGCACTTCACTGGGATTGTTTGTAAAAACAACACGAGTAGGACTGTAGTGGTTTGAACATAGAGCATTTTGGTGAGATAATACCTCTCATGGAATCATGGAATGGGTTTGGGTTGGAAGGAACCTTAAAAATCATCTAGTTCCAACCCACCTGGCAGTGCAGGGACACCTTGCACAGGACCAGGTTGCTCAAAGCCCCACCCAGCCTAGCCTTGAACACTTCCAGGGCTGTCTCTCTGGGCAAGAGATAGATGACTGTGATAATTTTAGAAGCTGTGGCTAAACTGAAATGAAATCTTCACCATTAGCATCTCGTGGACTACTTCAAATTGAAGGACAGAGGAGAAAACCAGAGTAGAGTTTCCCATTTCCGTGTTTTCTATGACTTTTTTATCCTCTGGAAAGACATTAATGTAACCGCTGTTTTTCAGTGGTCATCTGAAACAGAAGCACCACAGAGTTCACCCTTGCTATTCTGGTCTCCTGTTTGAACAGACTGAAGGGAAATGTTGAAGCATACAGCTGCCCTTTCCAAGGAAATTGAGACTTTGAGAAAATAATAGTTACCTTTCGTAACGTGAAGTCAGAAGCAATGTGAACATACTCTGGAAATGTTCTCATCCAGGCCTAACAACCTGGAATTTTCCTTGTTCCCTAAAACTTTGATATATTTGATGTGTCATTTGCTGCTGGCTACAAATTCTTTTTATATAGTCTTTCTGCGCAAAAGAAGCATTTTTTTCCACCAGTGGACAGTTAAATTACTGTGTGTCACACGTGTTTTTATATTTGTTAAAACTGAAAACGTAACATTTAACAGACAAGGGAGTCAAATTTTATGGTTGACTGATTGTGGTGAACCTTAATAGTTTTGCCTGCACTCAAAAAGGAAAAAAAACTCAATAATTTATTTAAAATCTTATATTTATACATCTCAAAGTGTATTAAAAAGTAGAAATACGATGATAATTTATGTGGACACGAAAATTTAGGCTTTCCAATTGTAGCATTTGTTTTTCATTATGAAATAAAGTTAGACACGTTTGATTTCTTAGTGTGCCTGGAAATCGTGAAATTGAGAAATTCTTTTGTTTGGAAAGATGAATCTTTAAAATCCACAATGAACTTCATTATTTTAAGACTAAGAAATTAATTTATGTTTTCCATTAACAGCCACCTTTCAACTGTTCTGGGAAACAAGTTTGACCATGGCGCTGAAGCAATTGTGCCTACTCTTTTTAACCTGGTTCCCAACAGCGCCAAAGTGATGGCAACCTCTGGGTGCGCAGCCATCAGGTTCATTATTCGGGTAGGTGTTCCTCTCTCACTTTGCCTGCTAGGAATTTTCAGATAGTGGCTCTTGGCAGAGATAACAACTATACTGAAATACAGGTTTTTAAATAATTCTTAAACAGAGGAGTAATGTTTCTCCTGGGTGGAGAAATACTATATATCATTGTAACCAATTGGCAGCATTGTCATAGTAAAGATGGAAGAATAGGTATGAAAAGCATATCTGTTTTCATGTTTTTGGGGTTTTTTTGTAATGTGTTAATTGAAAAAAGACCAAGTGTGTTTCAAAGGCTAACTGCTTTTAACTGCCTTCTTGGAAAAGACAAAATTAAGCTAGTAGCTAAGAAACTAGTGAGAATTTGAATAGTGCAAAAAACGGAACAAAGGTATTTCTTTCTACATATATACTCCCTCACCCAAAAAACTGGAACCATGGAGTTAATGATAAAATGTTGAAGAGGCTACACTTACCTGGTTCAGTTCAGAAAGCACAAGTTCATGAAAGAAAAATCCAATAGAGATTTTAATTTTTTTAAATTCAAGAACTTTCTAAGCTGACTCCTTAAAGCTATAGCATATGGAACAGACGAGTACTCTATCCTAGCTGTTTTCTACTGAATGTTCTTTGAGCATCTTCTACTGATCGGTGTCTCAAGTAAGATACTTAGAGTTTTGGGACATGTACTGATATTTTTGTGTTTTTCATGAAGTGGGAGATTGCCTATAGTTTCTACATGAGAAGTTGCAGTGTTCCGAATGCCAAGAACTTACTGCAATATACTGTGATCTCGTTGGTGGTTTTAATTTTGTAAGTTGTTGGAAAGCCTAAGAGGTTTCATCACTTACACCTTTTCTTGCCATCTTCAGTATGGTTTGGAATGTGTACTTGCTCTGTCTGTCTGTGCCTCTGCGAATGTGCTCTGAGACCTCTGCATGTGTGACCTTTGCATCTGCACTTGGGCTAAGTCAAAATCCCTTGGCATTTTTGCCCCAGATTCTTACACTGTATTGAGTGCATTGAGATGGCACAGACTTGAGAGTGAGGAAATGAGTACACCTTACACAGGGTAGTTAAAATTGTGAAAGAACAGTAGTATTTGCAGTAGTGTAAGACAAGATCAGGCGTGTAAGAAACTATAAACATTAACCAATTGCATTAAATTAGCTTTACTGGTTCAGTTCATTTGAAGACAAGCTTACACGTCAGCTTTAGGTTGCCCTGATTTTGTATAAATTTCTGTTCTTCTTAGCTGTGACTTAACATAGTGGATTTGAAACATAAAAACAAGAAAATCCTATCCACGGTGTTCAAATACCCAACCAATAAATGGCATATGTGAGGTGTTTTGGCAGAAAATTTGGATTTCAGAAATAAATATCAATAAGAAGTGCAGCCCCATGCCGCTTTGGACTTCTATCCTTTGAACTAAATGAGTATTGGTCGGGGGGATCTTTGTTCAATTGAATATTTAGAACCCAAGCTACTGCAGTTTTGGGAGTCCGTGTTTTACTCAAAAACTCTCACTAGCATCCAGTGACAGCCAGTTCAGTTCCTGATGCTTTATTGTGTAATTGCTGTAGAGTGAGTCAGCATAAAAACTGGGTAAAAAAGGGAGGCTGTATTGTACCATTGATCTTGAAGACCTTCGTCTCATCTTTGTGCCTTCGTTGGGTTTCATATTTCTTCTCCAGGAAGTTTTTACACTGCAGTCTGATTTCTCTTTCTTGACACTTAGTAGATGAGGAGGCCAATTTAAAAAAAGGGTGGTGAGGCACGGAGGGAATAATGGAGAGATGGCATAGTGGCAGAAATCTTTTTCAGAAGGAGGTGGGATTCAGGTTTGTCAACTGATCTTCAAGGTGGTTTGCGAGGAAGCACATATCATTACATCCTCAAAGGAGTAGCAGATGAAATGTGGCATCTTAAAAACTGAATGAAAGCAATCCCGAGGCTTTGATTCCTTTGCAAAATACTTTCTAGAAATTACAACATCGATAGCTCCAAAGACTTTGAATGTACAGGTTTCTCCATCTGTAAAAAATTTTCTTTTTACTCCCAATTTGCCCATTGTCCCTTTCTGGAAGTCATATGCCTCTTTTCAGTTTGCAATCTATGCAAAACACAAACAAACCCCCTAAAACTGTGTTTAAAAGTGTATCAGGACAAACAAATGTAACTGTTAGGCTCTTCCAGAATTTTCTATTAATTCCTTCCTAATTCTAAAGTTGGCAGTACTCTGTGAGCTGATGATTATCTCTGCTTTTTTTGTGATTTGTGTGTTTATATCCTGCAGCTGTTATACATGAGAGAGTAAGAATTCTTCAGCACTGTACTTCTTGAGAGCTTGGATTTTTTTTAATTAGTCTACTGTTTCACAGTCTATTGGGGACTGTTTACTATAGGTATTTAATCAAGAAGGGACTAAAGAAATTAACTGAAAATAGATTTGTTGAACCACATTACACTTACTTGGAATTAAAATGGTAATGCTTTGTGTCTGCAGTTAGTTAACAAAAGCTGAAGTAAGGCAGCTTTAATTCTGAATTCTGTAATGCATTTGGATATAATGTAGTGTATCTTAGGCATAGTTTAGTAGTTTTCTTTACCTATCGGGTGTTTCCACATAGATTATGTATATAAGCTTGCTTATATGTCAGTGCTTTTGTTACATTATTGACATATTTTGCATTAAAGGAAATTTGGTCCTTGTGGTGCTAATCATACTGATCCTTGTAAGAATGCCCATATTTTCATATTTATTGATTCACTTTTTGCTCTGACTTCTAAGGCGGCTATGTCTATGACTTTTTTGCCTGTGCAAAACTGAAACAGCATCAGCTTTCAACTCCTTTGAGGAAACAGCTACATTTGAACTTCTTATATTACTTTTGACAGCAAAATATTGCATGTCATGATGTGATTGTTGATGGCACTTGAAGTGGTTTTTGTTTGATTTTTTGAAAGAAAATAGCTTTAATCAATTGGCATGCTAACAGCAGTCTTTCATTTCATAATAATCTGTGATTTCGTTTTGGTAAGCATTTTAAATTACTGCATTTTTTATTATGTTGTTAATTCTGTTTGAATTAATTAGTACAGTACAAATTCAGAATTCAGGAATGCTTTACTCATTAACTGCCTTGTCCTTTTTTTGTCAGCATACTCACGTGCCACGACTCATACCTTTAATAACAAGCAACTGTACTTCAAAATCAGTTGCAGTTAGAAGGTGAGTGCATTATAAATGAAAATTACTAAGCTGTTGTTTTTTAAAATATAATTATCATATGTTGAAAATTAACAAATTAAAAGATTTGTGACCATAAACTCTGAACACACAAAGCTGTTACCCAATAAACTGCAAACTACAAACATTAATTCAGCACTGGGACAATGGCAGCTACGTTAGGACGTGGAGCATCCATGTGTTGTTGTGTTCAACAGCTCAGCTACATCTCCAGCATGTTGCTTTCTCCAAGAAATGATGCTTGAACACTTAATTGGCTATTGAGAAAATTGTCTTTTGACAGTGCCATTTTCTATGCCAAATCACACAAAAGCAGTTAATGCTGTTTCTGGACTGACACAAGTCCTGAAAGTGATGTCACTGTGTGTACACAGGAAACAGCTTGAGCATCTGAATTACTTTCTTTGAGTCTAAGCTGCTTTTGCATCCAAAGTAAGTGTTACCTCAACCCAGATTGTACTGACCTGTCACAGCTTCTGTTTTGACTGCAAAACAATTTACATGACTTCAGTGCCTCCACATGCTGTGGAGGCACTGAGGAATGTTAGACTGTAGGTGGCTTTGGTACTGCAGTTCACAATCCATTGAGTATCAGCTAAGGCGTTGTCTCCAAACTGCTTTCATTCTTTTGGAAAGACAACGAGACACTAGATGGGCTGTAATAGTGAAAAGTATTTCAGGGTTTCTTGCCTTGCCTTGTTGGTGTCCAAAGAATGTGTGCAGATTCAAAACCAAGTTTGTCCCTCCAGAACAGGTCAAAAATGCTGAATAACCAGAAAAAGTGATAGTTTCAGGCTGTCAAGTTCACTTCGTGTTTGAAAATTGTTTTAACTACATCTCCCTAATCTGTGTCTGTTTGATATTTTGTCAGGATCTAACATCAGACATAGTTTAAAAGGCTGCCTTTTGCTAATGGTGGTTTGCTAAATTGTCAAGATTCCCAAATTAATAATGAATACAGTTACATATCTTCATTAATAGAGTGCCAGGAAATCTTTTGTAGTGCTTTCTATATGCAGAGCCCTCTGCTAATAATCTCATGTTTTCCCTTTTGCTAATACTCAGTGGTGACAGATGGAAGGATGGAAATAGTGTTTGGGACAGAAGTATACCACCATAGGAATATTATATCATGTCTTTAATTTTTATTTTTTATATTAGGATTTTGAACTCTGTACAGTTTTTTCAGCTTCATTAATTTATGTCTATCATTTTGTGACTAATACAGTTAACATTGGGTATGTATAATAACATGACTTGAACATTGTTAACGTTGTTAATTGAACCACATCTATTATTTTGAAGTTTATGATTAGTTAGCCTGCATGTTTGCTTAATATACAGAATATCTTAACTTTCCAGTAAGGTAACCTTATTTTACAGATAAATGTGCTTTTATTTCATTTTTTTCCCTTGGGGGAAAGAGTAGTTAGTGATTATTTCACAAGCATGTTAGATAAATTAGTATTTAATTATTACTTTTATTATGTTTTTTTAGGCGCTCCTTTGAATTTTTAGACCTGTTATTACAAGAGTGGCAAACACATTCACTGGAAAGGTATGGGCCAGTCTACTTTTTCCCCTAAAATAAACTACTAATGTAATTTAAGACCAGAAATATTGCCGTTGAATCCTAATTGGATTATGTTGTTCAGTGTTGGCCAGCCTTTCTGGCACAGACAGCGTTTCTAGCACAGCAGGTCATGCAGCTCATTCAGGTGCTGAGGGAAGGAGAGCTGTATGTTCCAGCCGTGGCTTCCTGTGGCCTCATCTACTTGCCCTCTGCCTCTCCTATCCTGCGTGTGAGCAATGCATAGACATGTAAGCATCTGTCTTTTCTCCTGGAAGGAGGAAATTTGTGTGTTTGCAATGAAAGACGGAAAGTGGGCTTAGGCTGGAGGACTTTTTGTGGTAATGATTAAGAGCACACTGTGACTTCTCCAGATAGATGGGAAAGTAGTACATGCATCAGTTCTGCAGGATGGTCACTGTAAACACAGGGCAAGAGCAAAGAGACTAAAGGGCATCCAGAAAAGGCTCTGAAGAATTCATCCAGCTCCACAGTCACATTTCTGTCCCCCAGGGGGCTCCTGAGAAAGGGAATAATGGGGAAATCGTTTATGCCAAAATGTCTAGAAAAAACCCACAAAACCCACCACCTCTCCCCCACCCCCCAAATAACAAACCTCCCACATAAAACTTACCGTGAGTTAAAACTTGTTTGTCTTCACAAGTTTGTGTTCTGATAGGTACTTTGCTGTTCATTGAACTTATATTCAGGTTTAGAGCTCGTGTGCCAAAGCTTTCAGAGCTGAAAGAAAACTTACAGTCTTAATTTTTCCCATTTTCTTACTATTAATATAACAATGGAAATAGTTTTTTTTCCATTTCAGGAAGGAGGTGACTTGAAAGAGATATTTTTAAAAAACTTAAGTGTGATAGGTGGACATTTGTCAGAAAAGTAGATTAAAATCCTTTTTGATTGAAGGAGTAAGCTGATCTAAACCTTTATAGAAGGTACAGTTATGTAATCGTTGTGCTTAAGTGTTTGTTTACTGTGTATTTTGGAAAGAACTAGCATTGCAGCTGTTTTTTACTTGGTGAAATGTTAATTAAAGTGTAAAATCTAAGTTCTGCTTGGAATTTGGAGTAGCAAAATAGTATGAAGAATGTCTTTCTTCTAGGCATGCAGCTGTCTTGGTTGAAACAATCAAGAAGGGCATTCATGATGCTGATGCAGAAGCAAGAGTGGAGGCAAGAAAGTGAGTTTTGATTAATTTTGCTCTGAAAAATTGCTTGTGCTGAATGAGTGATAGACTCTAATCCAAGGTGAGATGCCATCCATGGCTGAAAAGGACATAAGTTTCTTTGAAAACTGGCATTTCTGTCCTGAATTGCTACCTAGTTTGTTTCGCAAAAGTTTGTTCTCAGAGCTGAGTCAGTCAATACAGTTGTGCAGCATTTGATGGCTCCACCAAAAGAAGAGTTAAGAAGGTTAATATTGCTGCATGATCATTCTCCTCTCATTAATTAAGTCTTTAAACGGCTGCAGCATTCTGACTAGTGAGAAGGCCAGAAAAAAAATTCCTTTTGCTTCCCCACACAACTGGTAAGTGAATGTGAGACATTCAGAGGATGTATTTAAGTTATTTTGAAAAGATTAATTCAGTCAATGTAGCTGGTTGTTTTCTGACTTGATGAGCATTGTTGTGTGCTTTACAGAATCTCAGTTCCTTTCACTCCCATCCATGGTTCATTCTGTAGTCTTTACTTCCTGACTCCACCCTTTAAAGAAAATACTGAGCATTTGCATGTGGTTATTCTTTCTTACAGGGCTTATCTCGGTCTTAGAAATCACTTTCCTAGTGAAGCTGAGACTCTGTACAATTCTCTGGAGCCGCCCTATCAAAGAAGCCTTCAGACCTACTTGAAGAATTCTGGCAGTATAGCATCTCTCCCTCAGTCAGACAGGTCATCCTCTAGCTCACAGGAGAGCCTCAAGTAAGGGTCACTTCACTGTTTCTGAGCCAAGAAACAAATGCAGTTTCTCAAAAGCAAATTACCCAGATTCCTGTTGAATCCAGAAAAGCCGCAGTTTTATTTTGTGACTTCTAATTTTTTTAATAAAAATTTCTTCTATGATGTTTTGTTATACGATGGTGTTACCCCAGCAAGGTGAAAGGTACAGGCAGTCTTTACTGGATTTTGGCACACTTTATTCATGCATTAATTCCTTAATAACTACTTTAAACACAAAAATACCTTCAAGGTTCATATTGATGTCCAGCATTCTGATGCACTGAATAGGTCCAGGAAAGCTATAATGATGTTATTTCTTTTTCATCTCTTTTCACTGGCAAGCCTGAAAAAGGAACATCAACAATGAAATTTATTGGAGATTGGTTTGGGTTTTTTTTTCCCTGTCTTCGCAGTACTGAATATGTATTAGCAGTATTTTGCAGCTCTGCCAGTTACTACAGGTTGGGTCTGTGCTGGAGTCAGTGATGTATTAAAATGCATAGACAATCTTGAGCTGAATAAATTAAAGTTTTCTTAGGTACCAATAGCAAAAGGACTCTACTGGATTTGTAGCAGATATATGAAGTAGTAGAAGTAGTAGTATGTGGTGATTTTTGCCTTTAAATGGTAGAAAGCTTCCTCAAAGAATTTCAACCTTTTAATATTTCAGATCTTCATTACCAAAATCAGAGAGCTTGTCTGCTCACTTTTGAATTGAAAGCAAAGACTGCTTCTCGCATATTGGAAGTCACTTTTTTGGGTTGTTTTTTTTGTTGTTGTTTGTTTGTTTGTTTGCTAATGCCTTAAATACCAGAAGTTTACCTTATCTTTCTTATGATAATTCTAATTATAAAAAATGGTTTAAAAAGAATTGTCTGTGATGCAAGCAATTGCCAGCACTTAGTTTTCCACAAGTGTTTAGTCAAAGATTAAATATTCTGTTTTAAATTAATCTGTGTTCCCCATCTGAAAATAAAAGTGCTGGTAATATACTGTTAAAAACTACATTACAGGGAAATTAGAATCTTAAAATACTTTTAAATCTTGAAATGTTGCTTCACATATTGCAAGATGTGTACAGTACAGAAAGTGAAGGGTAAAATAAGAAATGGACAGAAGAGGCGATGATATTGGAAATTAATGGAATTTTAATTGATTTATTACTAACTGCATTCAGATGGATGTTTTTACTCTGTTACCCAAAATTTTATTTCTGGCTTTTAGTATAGATGCTGAATTCCCCCTGTATAGGCTAAATTAGGAAATACGGGTATGATTTTACTAAAAGTCTGATCCTCTCTGATTTTTGACCTTCTGAACTTATATCTCATACAGATCATTAATCCAAAATTGGTTTAGTGAAGATGGAGGAATGAGAGAGAAATGTGGTGACTTCTGCCTACCTGGGTGAAACTTCTTACATAAAATGTCAATTGCAATAGATCCTGGCAGTTGTCTGGGACTTCTGTTTGGAGCAAGTTGTAAGGTTAGGATGCACCCAGGAGCTCTATCTCAGCCTCCTCACCTTACTTGAGGCAAAGTACCTTCAAAACACTACTTAGTCATGTCAGAAAAGCAGGTTTATTCAGAATAAGCTGCAAACACATGTTCTTCTGTGAGGATTTAGGTAATGGTGCTGACTTCTATATTACTGCTGGGCGCCTGAGCTGATAACTGGGGTAAATACACTGTATGAGGCATCTCTTTTCTCACCTGCTTTTAGGTTTAAAATTAGAGGAATTATTTTTACTAAAGCTAAGACACTGAGTCAGCTTGAATTGGCCTATTGATCAAATACTCAACTATTTCATCAAATACAAACTTTCCCTGTCAACCAATGAATACACTATTATATTTTCTTCTACCAGTCTTTTTCTTTTCCCTGGTCTCTCCAGCTGCGTTTTGGCCTTCTAAACCAGGCCAAAGGATGGGCTCACAATTAAACTTGACTAGACTGAAAGATTGTACTTCAGTAACTACTCATTTTTGCAGTGAAAAGGCAATGAAGACAAAACATAGAGGAAAAGACATGGGCTTTTTCTCCTTTTGTAAGTTATGGGATCCTCTGCATTCCAACAGGGGAAATGGAGTCTAGGTGCTTGGAAGCATCAACATTTAGGTTTTTAATTTATAACTTAATTCTTGAGACATCTAGGACTGGACACCACATAATGTCTTTCACAAATAAAGCTTTTTGGGTAGCTCTCACTGTTCTTGTTTGATGGCTGATAAGATCAGCCCTGTGGTTAAAACATCATACTGACTACCTTAAATGTTTCTGTGACCAAGTCTGGAATGCCTGAACTTTGCTAACAAAGTGTGCCTGCTGGTAGCTGAAGGATTAGTGCTTTGTGATAAAGATGTAATTTTATAAAATATAAAGGATAAGATAATTCTGGTTTTATCATTATTCTCTATTTAAAGTATTTTTCTATAGAATATGCTGAGAAGATTGAAGGGGAGAAAATAACAGAAATTTTGTTTTTCCTCTCTTTTATTTTTGACTTTTGCATCTGATACATGAAACTTACTGGATTTATTGACGTTTTTCAGTCGGCCTCTATCATCTAAATGGTCTGCAGCCACCCCAGCAAGTCTTGCAGGCAGAGGTAAGGTGGTAGTAATGTAGTGCAGTGCATAGTTATTGTTCTTCACGTTCTTTGAATTAGAAGTTCTAAATGCAGCTTGAAATTTGACTGTATCAGCATTTACCCTATTTCCAACATGAATAGTGGTATGTGTCACTACAAACTGTACCTGGAGCTAAGATTGCCTCACACTCACGTCACATTTTGATGTAGTTTCAGCTGTTGCAAGTATAAGACATAATTCAGTGTTAACTGATCATCTGTCCTGGAGTTTTGTCATGGAACAGTCACTCTCAAAGAAACAAAACATTATTCTTTGGTCTGTTCATGATTAGGCTTATGGCAATTGGAAATTAAAGACTCACTTTCTCCTTCATCTGTTCCCATGTAGCTGTTGCTCTTTATTAATAAATAAATGAAAAACAACAGCCAAACTACATATTTGTAATTCAGAGAGTTTAATTATGTGTTTAGTTTTTGGAATTTAATAACTTCAATGTCTTTTCCCATAATGTCTTAGTAACTCTTTAGAGAGTAAATCATGGAGCTGCTTTTTACAAATTGACTGTAATTAAGAGTGGATACTGAAACTGATAAGGGAGTCAAGTTTAGAAGACCTAAAGCAATGGTTAAAATTAAGCAAATAGTTAAAATTCAGTAAATAATAGGAAGTGAATATGAAAACACTAAAGATTAGACCATAAAGCATTTCAGAGTATACATTCAGCTCACCTGTCTGTGGCTGAAGTGTGGGAATATTTTCTTCCTTCAGTATCTCAAGGAAGGATGTGAATTTTCTTACATTTGTGAATCATTCAGTAATGTAATAAATCACGCAAAGGTTCAGAATTGTCATTTGTGCTAGGGTGGGAACAGAAAGTTTGCATTACATAATGCTACAAATTCATGCTGGATGAAGATAAATACTACTGTAAAACAAACTGAACTTTATGCGCAGTTCATGGCAAGACCAGGTCTAGTTTGCTTTTTAATCTCAGTAATTCTTGGTTTAATACTAATTTAAGCTTCTTTACATATTTTTTGTGCTTTCTTGCAAGCATGCTGCGGTAGTAGAAGATGTTAACCTTTTAAATATCATTAATTTTATTCAATATCAACTCCTTTCTTTTTTTTTTTTCCCCCCCCTTTTCTGGTAGCGTCAGGCAGCAGCAAGGGCATCCCAAGCCTGGGTACCCTGCAGAGGTCTCGCAGTGACATCGACGTGAACACTGCTGCAGGTGCAAAGGCTCGCCATGCTGCTGGACAGACAGCTGGGGCTGGGCACCTCTCGGCAGCTGGGCTGCCCCCGGGGTCCTATGCCTCCCTAGGTAAGGGAAGCACCTCTGCACTTCTCTGAGAGGTTCTTGTGATTTTCTTGATCAAAAAATTACAGTGCCATGCTCTTATATTTAAAAAGCAGTCATCATAAGTAGCACTGGAGTGTCGCAGAAGAGCAGGTGTTCTGGAGTTTGCAAACTTCAGTTTTTTTGCAAACTTGAACTAAAATTGCAGACTTTCATAGATGCTGTATTTTTCTTGTGCTGGAAGAATGCCAATGCGAAGTGTGTGTTCATACTATGCTCTTTGACTGTCTTAATCTAGAATTAATATCAAGTGTTGGAAGGAGTGGTACCTTCACTTAACAGCATGTGGTGATCATGCCTTTCTTGGTTTGTAAAAGTAATAGGGGAATGAGTCTGAGAGCTCTTGATTTTCCATTTTTCTCAGCTCTTCAGGTTTTTTTACAAGAGTGCTAAAGAGATACCCTGGCAGTAAGAGGTGGCTTCTTCATGAAATAAAGAAGTGGTTTACACAATAGCTTACTACATTGAGTTCATAATTTCTTCCTAAGGGTATTGATGGAACTATGTGTATGCTTTACTTAGCTGACAATCTCCACTGATATTTGCTGTTAGACATAGGAAGTGCTACAAGTGGTAAGAGTGCAGAAAAGTATTTGATAGTAATGGTGGTGGTGTAGGTGCTAGAACATCCACTAAGTAGCAGTGGTAAAGGACTCTGAACTGTTTTTATTCTAGGTGTTTAGCTTATCTATGCTGTAGGGACAACAGTGGGGGAAGAGAGGTTCAGTGTTCACAAAACTGTTCTTTTCTTCTCAGCTTGGGTGCCAGCTAGATCACCAAGGAGAGACATTTTCTAATTTTAGTATGGCCACAGATGATCCCAAGAGACAAAGAAACTATATAGTTCTTACTTGCATTTTGTTTGGGTAGATGTTAGCTTACATGTAGGCTGTGGTTTGTGAAGGTTTTGGTTGTGCTCTTTATAATCAAAACTTAAAAGCTATCTAAAATTAGTTGATTCTTTTTGTCATCAGGGCCTGCTTGAAATGCTGTGAACAGCATTTATTTTAGTGTTAATTTAAAAAGTGAGCAATCTCGACTTTAAAGGAATACTTGGTACTTGGAATAGCAGTTTTGGATGTGAGCTTCCTCTGGTGCCCACAGAGGGGCGGCAGAACCTGCTGGGTTGCAGGTGGACACCAACATGAGGCTACGTAGAGGGGATACACCGGTGGTTCCCCAGGGAAACTGTGGATGCCCCATCCCTGTGTTCGACACTAGGCTGGATCAAGCTTGGCGCAAACCACTCCAGTGGGAGGTGTTCCTGCCCACAGTAAGGGGGTTGGAACTTGGTGATCTTTAAGGTCATTTCCAACTCAAACCATTCTATAATTCTGGAGCTGTCAGTTCCTCTGAACTTAATGCCTAAAAGCCTGAGATATTTGGGATGATTATTTTTCAAGATCAGAGTATTGCCTGGTGTGTTTTGATGTGCAACAAAACATAATGAACCTCAGACAAAGCTGGCATTCAGGGAAGTAAAAGTGGCGCAGAGCATGGTGACAGAGGGAAAAGTCAAATGGAAAACGAAGCTATAGATCCTGCTCTGTTAATGTCTTCTTTATGCTGCTCAAATGAAAGGACTATATTATCTTAAGACTTTCACAAAAAATTAGCTGTTGATTGGAGTATTGGTTTGCTTTTAGAACATTTTAAGCAATATCTGATTCATGCCAAGAATTTTGTGAGCAAGGATTGAGAAGGGCACAGAGGTTTCCAGTGAAGTAAACACTGGTGGGTTTATGCAGGAAAACAACAGAAATAGTTTATTCTCTTAGTAATTTATTGATTGGACAAGTGAGGATGGGGGAGAGGAGTAATAAGCAGTAAGTCCAGGTCCTATTCGTTTGAAGGATTTGAGTTGCTGGAAAGCTTTACCTTGCTAGCAGATGCAGTCACATGGGAAGAACAGTATGATGGTCATTTGAAGTGACAAAATAACATAGGTACTGGCAAAGTACAGTAGAAGTCAAATCCTAGTGCAGACAGTGAAAGGGCTGTAATAGTCAAGGAGACCAAGGTTTGTTTGCAGTCACGTAAAAGCAGTACCGCTTGACTGATCTTGGCTCAATCTCCTAACAGGTTTTTGACTGTGGTAAGGTAATTTGAATGATACATACCATGTAGACAGTGTTATTGTTGTTTGTTGTGGATTAGCTTAAAAATATTGTTTACTCCTGGTTTTCTGAAGGTAACCTTAAAATTAATGGGGTGGAAATCCAAGCAAGTGCCATGTTTCAGAAAATGGGCTAATTTGTAAAGTTGTTTCCTCTTCATTTTAAGGGATTTATTTATAGTAACCCAAATATGGAAAATTACATGACAGAACTGTCAAGCTAATGCTGACCATGGTCCAAAATGGCGTAGGAAATGTTACTTTCTTTCCTTAATGCTTTCCACTACTTTTAGGTGTTGCAGTCAGTACCAAAATAAATGACATTGTATCCTGGAGCTTGAATTTCTTTTCAGTCTAGCTTGCAGAGAAGCATCCACCTTTTGCTTGCAAAGCTACCAAATTTAAAGCCTCAGAAGGCCAGAAGTTTATAAGCATAGTAATCCATAAGTGTGTTCGCCCATCTCTTCCCTTTTCATTATTAATAGAAGAACTCTTGCTTATTTATGATTTATTAAAAGACTATTCTAGAAGCAAGAGGATACTCTTTAGTTATTTTAAATGTTGACTGTCTTTGACATCCTTAAGTATTAATGTCCTTATTGAGGAGGCGTGACCTGTAATTATATGTCTTGTGCTAAATATTTTAATTTTGATTGTTACTGTCAGAGTATTTATGCACTATCTTCCAGCTGAACTGGTAAATATTTAATGATTCACCAGAGTGAAACTTTCTCTCATTTTTCCTCTGTCTTAATTGTGCTATTTTTTCCCTCCTGTCCCTTACCCCAGGTGGGGCTTCATGCTCAGAAGCAAATTTCATAAGAAGTATAAATATGTGGTTCAGTAATGAAATAAATATGTACCAATGCTTCAGTAACTGTTTACACCAAGAATGAAACCATTTATAAATGTTTTACTATAAGGGTTTTCTCAAATCTGGGAAATACAGAATCAGTATTCCTGTGCTGGGTACTTGTACCCTGTTTTGTAATTTTGTGCCTTGCACTGAGCAAAACCAACTTTGCTTAAGGTAGCTTATACATCCATTAATTAGATAAACATGTCTGCTGTATTTAATATTAATGTATTTTCCTCAATTAATGTTTTATGACTCTGCTGTGAGCACCTTTTTTCTAACACACTAAGTTTTCTGTATTTCTCTGCCTGCTTTTTCAACAAAGAGGATACTTCAGACAAGATGGATGGTAAGAAATTATTTAGTCTGTCCTCTAATTCTATTAAATATCGAATAAAATGTCTTTTATGTAAAAGTATTGATGTTTAATATATATGTCTGTTCATTAACAAATTACTATGCTGTTTCCATAAACTCCTGTGTAATCTAGATGTCTTATTATATGTGTTATTGCTGTATTTGTGAATTTTGTGAATGTTTGGTCTGTATCAGCAATGTTATCAGAAATCTGACATTACCCTTCTTTTTTAAAAGAAGCTCTGTTAATTACAGAGCAGTTTAGTAATTGTTACATGCTGATTTTAACTAGTTAAATGCTTTTTAAATTAATCTACTTCCAGTTTATTCCATAGTTTTACATGTAAAGTCAATTTTTTGACTTAGCAGAAGAGCAGTGAGAGAGCAGATGTTTGACCACACAAGTATAAAAAAAAGTAAAAACAAAAAAAAATTCCTCTATCTAAATCTAGCCTTACTATATAACTTTTAGTGCCTGTAAATTCTGTAGTACAATCTAATTCTATTAAAGAATCATTTGTGAAGAAGACCTACCTGTTAAAATAGCTTACGAAGTATTCCATCTAAGTTTTAGCTCTTACTTTTTCTTCATTCACTCTGTTACAAACACATGGAGGGACTGCAGTGCAGTTAAGCATAAAGCTTCTCATAGCTATTGTCTGTTTCAGGTGTGTGCAAATAATGCTTCACATATAATAAAGTGACAGTCCCAGCCTGCTCCTTGTTGACTGTAGTTCTAATTTATTGCTTGGGAGCACTTAAGGAGCACTTCACAAGTTTGGTGCTTACTTAATATTTTGTGTCACATATTTATTAACCGTGCATGTTTGGAAGAATGAGTAGTTCATTGGAAGCAAATGTATCTCATAGAAATGAAAAGAGTAAGAAGATAGATCCCTAAACCAGAATCCTGAATTATTTTGAAACACGGATGCTTCTTGAAAGAATTGGAGCTGGTTTCGAGCACTGAAGATGTCAAGACTAGATTAATAAAATGAGGAGTGTTTCTACAGGACAGTAGAGTCTGTATTGCTTATTTCCATGTTACATTTCCTTAGGCTACGTGTAGTAGGCTTTGTTTATAGCTGTTACAGCAAATCTTGAGCTTTGGATATTGTCACCAGAAATAAAGGTTCTTAGGTCCATGTAGGCCTAAGAAACATGGCCTTTTCTTTTTCTTTTGTTGTGACCAGAAGTCACAACTAATGATATGTTGCACATTTCTGTTTAAAACCAGCAAGGGAAGTGCTATACAATTGGTCACAGTAATAGGATGGGGTCTTGTTCCAGTGGATATCTCTAGATATGGTCTGCAAGATGGAATGAAAACAGCTTAGCTGTCCAGCTGTAGTTGTATGATAGAGCTGTTCTGATCTAACCACCACCAGGACGAACTAATCATTTTTCATTTTCCCACTAACCTTGTCCACATATTTTTTATCTCTTCTTTTTTTAGCACCTTGTGATATTCCATTATTGATTACTGTAGGGAAACAAACTCCATAGAATTGATTTCATGAAAGTGACTAATATTCTGTCACTTAGTTTTTGGAGCTGCCATGGTTAGCTGCCATCCAGACCAGGTGGTAGCACAAGGCTGAGAGCAAAGAGAAACAGAACCACCCCTTTTAGGGGCAGCTGTCTGCTAGCCTGTCTTAGACGTTGCATAGAATCTGCCTCCCAAGATCAAGCTCTGCAAGACTGTTGGATTTGGAGGGGTAGTTCAGGGTTTGGGAAGGGTTTGGGGTTTTTTTGGTTTTGAGTTTTTGCAAACTGGCGAATTTGATCTGAAAGACTTTGAGGCACTCCTACATACTTATTACTGTAACTGATTTTTGTGAAGAAGCATTGAAATCTACACTGAACTAGTTTTTTAGAGGGAGTTTTTAAAAATAGTTCAGTGAAGATACTGTAATATGAGAAAACAAATCTTCCCGGCAAATCTGACTAAGTTCAGGCTAGCCAAAGACACTAACAGATGTTTTCATCATTGTAGTTCTCTCACAAGGCAGAAATGGTAGAGAGTGGAAATAAAAATGGAAGTACTATTTGGTTTTTTAGGAGCATTTAACATTTTTATCATTAGTAGTATGTATTTTATTCCATAGTAAGATCTATTTCAAAGGAACTTAAAAGAAGGACTGCCAATGAGGCAGGGTCCCATCAGTTCTTAGGTACTGATGGGAGAAAGGCTTGTCTGACTCTCACATTGTCAAAAATCAAGCCTTTTTAAGCTCGGCATACTTGTCCAAGTGTTACCTGATTTCAGAAAGCTCATATTCCTTCTGTGTGTCTGAGTAAGACTTAATCTTGTGCATGTGTATCTTCAAAGTAATCACAGGCTTAATTCAGAGAAATCCTCCTTGCTGGCAGTTCCTATCAAATTATCACTGTCCAGTGTGGGAAATACTGTCTGTTTTTCTCTGAGGTTATATATAGTAGTATGTTTCATATTTTCAGAAGAGCTTGCATTACAGTATTTTTAATGTCTGTTTTGATCTGTATGTAATTTTGTTGACTGATCTCATAGATGTCATTTTTTTCAATTGAACTTCTTGTGGTTTGGAAGGCAGTGATGTCCATTTTGTCCTTGTAAATTGCTATCAGTGTAGTATGGATATTTTCTTGATAATTTTCCTTCAGTTATGGAGTTGCAACATAAAAGCTTTAGCTCTCTTGACTTGATAAAATTTGTCAAGATTCCCAAGGTTAATCTCAAAAAGAAACTTGAAAGACATAGTATTGTTCGGAATATCATGTATTTTATTATTTTTTCTGTTTAGGATCAGCTTCTGAAGATGGTAAGAAACTACTTTTTTAGACTAGCTAATATTTTCAGCTTCATATTTTCATTGGTACAAATGAAGCTTTAAAAGTAGAACTTGGTGTTTCTTGGGCTTTGTGGAGGTTCATAACAGATATGGGTTTATGGACTAACAGCTTATGCATCTAATACTTGGTTGTCATGTACTATTTTTTAAATTCTTTAGCTATTATTTTAATTCTCAATTTCTCATCTGCAGTCTTAAGTATCATTGGTTAACATTTATACTGTGAAAATACAGGGGCTTTATAATTTTATGTTTGTTTTTCAAAGCAAATCTTGTCACAGACTATTTCATCAAATGTGTTCATTCTCTGGGAAGCAGGTGCTACTATTAGTCATCTCGTCGAGATTTGGAAGCTAATTTTCAATCTGTTATTAACATTTAAACCTGCTGTTAGTGAATGGATGTTGAGACTCCAAATGAGTTAACAGTTCATTTAACTCAGAGACATAAACTGGTTTATTTTACATTGATGAAACTGAAACACGTTGCGGGTGATATTTTAACATAGTACTGAAATAGTGGCACTCTGTATTCCTAGGTTTTGGGCTAAATTCTGAATGCAGTTTACATGCCTTGCAGTCTCACAGCACTCACTGGGAAAACATTGCCATTGCATGGGCATAACTAGTAGAGTTTGGACTAGTTAATCTAACCATGCTTATTAAGCCTATTATTTTCTAATAGTTTAGTGAACAACCTCCTTTATCCTGATTCTCTTCTTATAGACTCTCATCTATGGCTATTCCCTCTACTTGGATGAATAATATTAACTTGGTTGGTCTCCAAATTCTGCTGTGGGAAGCCTGAAGAGGCTAGAACTAAATAACAGTCTGTGTACCTAATTCTTTTAGGTCAAATACTGACTCAGCATGTCTAGACAATATTTTAATTATGCTGTGTTTCAGACTGTTGAGCTTGTTGAGCTAGATCCAGCCTGTACTTTTTGGGGTTTGTTCTTGCAATTTAGAAGAATTACGGTTAGCATGAGTTTGGGTTTGATGTTATTTTTCTGTTGTTTGAGAGGTTGGCTTAGGAAATGTAGTGTACAATACCACTATTTTCTCTTATGAGTGATCTTTCAGTTACCTATAATTCAGATGACTGGGGTCTTCCTTTCTTTTGTAATTTCTTTGTATATGCTGGATGTTATGAGGAACATGGCTAGCAATGCAGAAAGGTTTGACCAAACCCAAGAGAATTTGTCATTTGCCATTTGGCATTCTAGAGAAAAGTTAATCTCTTGTTTTATTTGTAGATAGTTCAATTTGTCGCTTGCTTGGCTTTTCTTTCTATTGGGGAGAGTAGTATTTCTTTATATCATGTTGCCATGAGAAGTACTTAAATGTATTTAGTGTTTACAAAATGCTCTAGAAGGTTTGGGAAATCCTGTAGAAATCTGTATGACCAGGGCCAGGGAAACAGTAGAATCTTCAGTAATAAAATAGCTAGTATTTAGATTTCTAAAAAGAGGAGTGGAGTTAGGAAGAAAGCTCAGAATCCTATTCTGTAGTTTTATGACAGCAAAAGTAGAATTACAAGCTCAAGTAATCAGGTACCTGATACAGCAACATTAGTGTTTGCATTGCATTATTTTGAGTAAACTTCCCCTTTTTTTAGTGTAATCTGTTGGAAGGAAGAACTAGCTGACCAATCCAGGGTGTTGAAGGTGTAATGTGCAAATTGTTTACTGAAACATGTAGCTTCAGAGGAGAAGTATTTTGCTTCCTTAGCTATTAAATTCCTCAAGGTGTTCAAATTTCTACTAATTATCCTGAGCGAATTGTCACCAATTGAGTTACATTGCACTTCTTTTATACGCAGAAACTTAAGAAAATATTAGTAAATACTACTGATGCTCTGCTTCCTACCTGGCTGTGAAAAACTGATTTAATGCCATTTTTCTTTTCTAGGTCGTATAAGGTCAAAGTTCTCAACTCCTTGTGTTGGTATTGGAAATTCTAAACCAGATTCAAGAGGACGGAGTAGAACCAAAGTTGTGTCACAATCTCAGCGTATGTATTTTCTGTTTATCAGTTATACGTGATAAAGAGGCCAAATGCTTTTATTCATATATTCATTGACCAATGGCTAGAGTCAAAGTTAATTTTTTTAAAAAAGCTACGTACTGAGTTGTTGTTCTGTACCTTAGGTTCATCATCGCCAGACCAAAATGAAGGTATTTTTTTCGGTGTTTTGGGTCAGTGGTATTTGCATGCTTTTCTGATTCACGTTGTTTTTCTCTAGACAGAATACTAGGTTAGATCTTAGTTTGGCAATTAAATTAGATAATGTAGTAGGTATAAATTAATTCTTAAATTCTGTCTTCAATTATAACTTCTCAACATTCTTTTCCCCCCCTTTTCTGACTTCCCCAACATGAAAGGCCAGTAAACATGGACTGGTAATAGAGAAGAATGGGTAGGCTGAATGGTGTCTTTATTGTTACCTGTGAGACCTAATTTTTCATTTTTAAACAAGTCTTATTTTAGCCAGAAATACACATTTTCACTTTAAGCTAGGCACTGCTGTAGCTCTTGGATATAAACTCCTTTTTTTTGTATTACAGCTCTTGCCTTTACTTAGCTCTTCTTTGAAGGAAAAATAATAACCCCTCCCATTACAATCAGTTACTTAGCTTGTGTTGAGTCAAATTTAAAACAAGCAATTTAATGTGTGTCAGCTAATCCACAGTAATTTTCTGTGTGTGTTTAGTAACCAAAGCAGATGCAACATTTTCCATCTAGCCAAGCACTCCGTCATTAATTAAACAGACCTGATTACCTCACATTCTTTGGCACTGGCTGACCTACAGCAATTCGTCCACACATCTGATGTCTCCAACAGACATTTTCTGACTAAGCTCTGTAGCATTTTCAGATTCTTATCTTTGTCTAATTAGGTGAAATGCAGCTAAATTAATGAAAGGAAGACAAATGTGCAATAAAATTAAAATTAACTTCCCACTTGCATGAATTGTCAGACCTAATGTTCTAAACCAGTAAATTTCACCATGTTTAAAATTTTCAATGCAGTTCTTTTGCTATCACTAACCATATCCACTTTTTTTAATAAAACCCTTTAATAATATTTTTAATGGCAGAAGCAATTGTCTTCATTGCAATGACTGCGTCTATCATAAATAGAATGATTTTAGATGTTTAAAAAGCAGGTCATAGTTGTTTTTGTCCTGTTAGAGTACTTGCCATTTGGTTTTGCATAATTTTATTTCCCAACAAGTACAGTTGGATCAAACCTGATCCAGTGTTTGCTGGTTTTCGGAAATAAAGCTTTCAAACAATGTGAACAGATAAATGTTCAGTAGAGTTCATAAATACAGTAGAATTTCCCTTAAGTGCTCTAATCCCAGAAGCATTTGTGACATGAGAGCCTGAAAATGAGTTGTTATTGGCTGGGACAAAAGTTCTCTAAAACTTGTTTTGCAGATGGCTACACTATACCATAAGCAAAGAATATGTGAGTAATTTAAGAGGTAGGGAAGGTAAAGTTCCTTCTAATCCCCTTTTCCCCTCTATGAAAACCTATTAGCAGTATCTGTAACAATTTTTTTCATTAGTATTAGGAAAGTTTGGAATTAGGCTTTTGTAAAATAATTTGAAAATACTTTTGTATTTTGAAAAATTTTGAAAATACTTTTGTACTTAGAATAGTTTTGGTAGATTCTTAAAAAGTGAAGGTGTTTGATAAGTGTCTGAGGGAGGGGTTAAATTTAGGTAGCAGCATAATACTTTAGTGATGATCAATGTCATATAACATTAAATAACTGTATATCCAGAGAAGCAAAATTAAGCCTTTACAGTTTTTTTACTAATAATGACAGGGCTTTTTTTTTGCGTTTTTACACAGTATTAATGTCTAAAGAGATAAATTGATATTGAGATAACTAGATCTGACTGCATATGATGATGTGTGAAAATTAAATGTGTGAATGCATCCTTACAGCCTTTTGTTACTATTTCTATTCAGAACTGATTGTTTCAAATAGCTCATTATAACCTGTCAGTGGGGGAGAACAAGAATTCTGAGATGTTTTAACGAAGATAAACAGGGCAAATACAAATGGACAGGCAAAGGAGAATTCTCAGGCACTGTATGCCAGCTATTTGGGTGATGCTTCTTTATGTGACTGAAAATTTTCACAGCATTGTGTGAAGTGTGATGCTTAATGTCTCCATGTAGGGGATTGTTTTAGTTCCCCAGCTTATATAATGAGAGAATAGCTTCATATTAGATTTAAGCTATTATATTTTTTAAAAAACAACTGTAGCACAAATGCTTTTGTTAATTTTTGGGTTACAGCTATCTTTTGTTCAGAAATCATTTTATGAAAGACTTGCAAATTTGAATGCTTCTACAAAAAATATTTTTTTATGGTTTTAAAAGCCCTTTTACATTTTAAAATTAATTTAAAGTAAATGCCTCGTTATTTTATTCTTACCTGTGGGAAAAAATGGTTATATTTTTTCCCTCTTCTTACCAGTTTGGTTGTCGGATAATTCAACAGGGTGTGCTAAAAATGCATTGCAGTCGACATTCAGAGAATTTCTGAATGGAAACAAATTTTTCCTTTTATACTCAAGATTACTTTTAAAGAGGAAAATGAAAAATTCTATGCAAGTCTTTTCAGTTGTGCCATTGTGAATTTGTTTTTTTTTTTGTTTTGGTCATCTACCGCACCTGCAGCTCTGTTCCTTTACTGTTGTGTCTAAAAAACAAAGTTTCCATCTTGTGTGTAATTTTTGTTCAGCTGTTGAACTTCTTGAGCCTTTTTGGCAATGTAATATTCTTTTCGAGTAATATGCAGGCTCCAGTTTCATGCTTAATTGAAATTTAATTCTTCAGTGTTGAGTTGTTGATTAGAAAGCTGAAGAATTGTAATTTGCTTGTGCAGCTTTGCTTCATCTGCTTTGTATATAGCATCTGAGTTTAATTCTTCAGTTGTGGAAGGTACTTAATAGCGCTGCTTTAGCATAACCCCCTTGTGGCTTTTTACCTGCGTGAAATGACTGAAGCTTTCTTATTTCCATTTGCCGTTCATTTTTTAATCTGCTCTGCTCCCTTCCTCTTCATGGATTATAAATCCCTACCCTTATCCTGCCTTTACACTTGTTCAGGATCACAGTCTGCTAACCCCATTGGTGGTAAGAGTCTACAGAGTTCATGTACATATAATTGTTTGATCACCTGTTTGACATACCTCATTTAAGGACCCTATTCAGCAGAAATTCTGGCTGGCTTTTTTCCATATGCTGCGTATAACTTAATTGGGTGTAATCCTTATGTAGAAGGCGGGAGAGATGGGAAGGTTTTAAATAGTGCCTTAGTAATGTTTCTTTCATCATTCAGCTCACTTAGATCTGCTGGTGCTGGTAATATTGACAAGAGTATGCTTGTACTATTACTAGCATAGGATTTTCAGGCTATTTAGCCGCATTCAGTTCATTTACACTGCAGTGGTACACTTTATAATCAATTATTATTATATATTACTATTTAATATATATAATATATATTATTATATTAATTATTATTTGTTAATGCTTGATTATTACTTATTAATTAAGTATTAATAAGTAATAAAGAACAAGAGGTTGGATTTCTTCTGAATATTCTGTGAAGCTTAAGTTTTTTCAGATTTTTGACCTGTTGAAGAAAATGTACAAGTCTGCAGTGCAGTGACACCTACAATATTTTTATTGTTTTAAAGAGATACAAAACAGGGAGAAAGCTTGGTAGTATCAGGTCTGAGTTGAAATACCCGGGTATGAACAAACTGTCAAACCCTTAATTTTTGCACATCACAGAAGTTTTATAGCTTTGCTTATTCTTCTGTTGCTATAGAAGTTGTGCTTATTTTTTTCCAGGCTATATAATACTTTATTTATCATTTCTGCTGAATAGGTCCATAGTTTGGAAAAGGGATTTTGCTAAATAATCGTTTCAAGTTTGAATTCAAACAATGCATCTGAAAGTATATGAATGGTACATTTTTTTAGATTTCACTCTTCCACCCAGCATATATTTTATTTTGTTTGGGATTTTGTTTCTTTTCTCATATAGTCAAGCTTTAGTCAACTTGTATATTTTTTTCAATGTGCCTCGTAAGAAGTTACCCATGAAATTCACTTGAAAAGTTGCATCTTGTCTGTAAATCTGATAGCATCACTGTGGTAATACAGTTACCTGATTGTATTTTAAAAATTAATGAAAGGTTCAAATATGTATGTAATTAGTCTTTGGTTGAAATTCTATTTTGCTTTTTATTTGGTCATATTTCTTGAATTCTGAAGCTGGAAACAATATATTAATATCAGGTGGTGATATGAATCATTTACAGCTAGGGAAGAACGAATTCTTTGTTAAGAATTTAGAACTTAAATGTTCTGTAACTGGAATATCAAAATTAAAGATAAGTGACTTGAGTTTCTGGTAGTGATACAGTACCTTGAACATATGTAGTATGTTGTAATATACAGTTTTAATTAACAGAAATTTAAGACAAATATGTCTTAATCAATTTTTAGCTTGCTTAAAACTAATTGAAGATTTTCTGTAATTTGTGGGGTAACCTCCACAGAAATGTTCATGAGTACTTTAATTGTCTTCAGTCACATTTTATTTATTGTCAGAATAGTGCTTGAAGACCCCATGCTTTAAAAGCAAGGGAGAAGAGTTTAAATGTTAGGGAAATCACATTATTTAATTATAACATTGGTTGCATTGGAAGAGCTGGGATAATTATGAAATCCTAGTTTAAAGTTGCTCCCTTTAGCTTTCTAACAGGTTTGTTCGTTTGTTTTTCTTTATTAATAGAGAATGTGATAAGTGAGACCACATAGCTTAAAAAAAACAAACACAGGAGCATTCATTTTAGGGACGGTGGAACTCTTGACAAAGTCCACAAATAATAATTGTGGTTTCTTGAGCTTATGTAGTGCTAAATACCATGCCAAATGCTTCCTTGCATTGATAATTTTAACTACCTTGTATGCAGTACTGTAAGAACTCGGACCAAGGCAATCTGTTTCACATTTTTACCTTTTAAGTTTTTCCTGATCATTTCAATCTACCGCCACCTTCCTACTAACTTAAGGTATTATTTTCTTTTTAGCCATGCTTGTTTATCCACTGTGGTGTTACTAATATTTATTCATTCTGTCTTCAGCTGGCAGTAGATCTGGGTCTCCTGGGAGAGTTCTGACAACAACCACACTTTCCACTATGAACACAGGAGTTCAGAGAGTGTTGGTGAATCCTGCAGCTGCACAAAAACGGAGCAAAATCCCACGAAGTCAGGGATGCAGTAGAGAAGCTAGTCCTTCTAGGTTGTCAGTAGGTAAGACTCACCAAATAACTCTTGGATTCTTTATAGCCCTTCTTATTTAAGTGCTGGATATCTACAGATGGTATTTAGTTATAGATGGATGAAAAAAATACAATGCACTGTAGAATGTGTAGCTGTTTTCTGAGACTAGTTTTTGATATACAAGATAGTTTTAAACTGAAGCTGAAATTTGAGGGGTTTTTATTAGAATGTTGTAGTTGTTATTTTCTTCACCTCCCTTTCTTCCTTCTCTTTTTTCACTTCTTGCCCAAAATACCCATATCCTTTGAATGAAACTGTGATACCATTTTGAGAATATGTTCTTCGTTACTTCATGTCTTCTGTATGTGCACACGTGTAAATGCTATGATGCTAAAATGAAAGTTACATGTCTTCAGCCTCACTGTATAATTCAATTACACTTTATTGCAAACAGTGTTACTGAAAAACATCTGTTGATTTTAACAGTATTGATGCTGTTCTTCCTTTGTATTTTTTATTTTTATCTTAGCTGCATAACTTTTTTATTTTCCGTCTTTAGAAAGCTGTGGGGTTTTCCATTGGTGCTACTGTTGAATAACTTGATCTTGAGCACAAATTCTGAATCATTACTCAATGTTACTTGCTTTTTCTCCATCCTTTCCAAAGGGTCTTTTAACCATTCTGTAAAGTGTTGGTAAATTTCCATTTTAAGCTGTGCAAAGAAATAATCTGGCGCAATCAAGAAAGTCTGTAAAAAAGATTATGACTCAAAAAGAAACATAATCATCAATGTCTTTTCTTAGAAATGCATCTTTGATCTTACTGCAAAACAGAATTGCATTAAAACTTCAACTTTTCTTGTGTCTTCTCCGTTCTGTGCCGCTGTTTGTCTGCACCTTGAATCATACTAGCACGAGGCAGCCGCATTCCTCGGCCTAGTGTGAGTCAGGGCTGCAGCAGAGAGGCCAGCCGTGAAAGTAGCAGGGACACGAGCCCTGTCCGCTCTTTCCCGCCCCTCGGTGAGTACTTGGAGCCCTTGTCATGCATGGCTGTCCCTGCCCTTCGTTACATGCAGCTAACAAATCTGTGCCTCTTTCATTTAGCTTGTAGCTGGCCACTGTGTTCTCCCTTCCTTTGGCTCTCTCCCTACTTACCCCAATGGAGAATTGACCAATGTGTGAATGGGCTGCAGACGGGAAAAATACAGGCTTTGCTAGACTTAGTCTGAAATACCAAGTCTAGAGAGGTGTGTGATGCGCAGTGTCTAGATGCCATTTTGAAAAGGCACTCCTTTTTGAAATTACATGTTTCTCTTTTCATTGCAGCACTCATTTCTTGGGTACTTGAGTGCAGGGTCAGCTGTTGCTCAAAATTTTTACCTAGTCAGTGAATTATTTTAGTGTGTAAGGAGAAAATATATTTAATTTTATGTCCCCTTAGCTAAATGGTCAGCATCTTATTGGTCTGACACAAATTGCAAGGTTTTGCAAGATTATCAGTCTGTTTCTGAGATGTCAATGAGGCATAAGAGTATTAGTTTATAATTACCTTAATATGTTGGTTAAGGATTAGGGAAGTTTTTCATCTCCCATGTATCCTTGTCAAGGTGACTACACAGTTGACTGTTAATATTGCTTAAAGTACTTTTACATATTGGGTTTGTGGATTGGGTTGGGGTTTTTGGTTGTTTGGTAACCACATTCTCTCTGTGCAATTGAATCTGAAATAGATCTGGTTTTGACGTTACCCTTGTCTGAAATAGTCTTCAGTATGTATCCTTCTTATTTGACTTGTTCAGTGTAGCCTGCAGTTAAGGACTTTATAATACTAGCTGTTAAACATAGTCTGAAAGTAGTAAATCTCTGGTTTCTGTCTCAAATTGAGGCACCCAGCTGTACTCCTAATTAGCACTGGACATAGGTTGTAGTCTGTTAGGGCTTCCTGCCAGACATGATTTTACTAGGAGAGTACGGATTACTTGAAGAAAGCTGTTTCAGTAACTAATGCTAGTTTGCCCAGATATTATTTAATTGGGAAGTGATATTAAACGTAGATGTCACACAGAATCCATTAAGAAACCTGTATCTTTTTTCTAAAGCATAGCTGGAAGATTGTGTTGAGGTACACATGTACCTTCTGTTCTTTTAAAAGTAAGCGTGTTTTGCAGAACTCTTTGTGCTTCTTTTGCTGCCTTATAGCTTGATTTGAATTGCACACAGGCACGATGAGATGTACATTTTGTAATTGGTTGAATGCTTGCTATCTTAAGAAGTCTATATTAGGCAATACCATGAGACATGTTGCTGGAATAGATGCCACTGGAAGTTTTATTCTTATTTAGGTAGTTCAGTTTTATAATTCAGATATCAAAACAAGTACCTATACTAGTGAAATAGGTGGAATTGTCTGATAGCACAGAGAATGCAAAGTAACATGGATAGGAATCCAGCACTGGTTAAAAAAAAAAGAAGGAAATTATACTGGGAATAAATGAAGATTCCTTTTAGAATGACTTTTTATTTGAATGGTTTAAAATGTCATTCAGTGTCTTGTTGGTACAAGTGAAAGATGAAATAAGGCAGGTTCAGCTCTGTAGAGCTAGAGGCAGTTTGACTTGGGGGTGAAGAGGAGAATGTAATTTGTATTGTCTCTCATTGTCAGCACAGAAAGTTTTGCTTATGAGCACAAAATAAGATGGATTTTATCCCCCTTTATGGTATAAAATTACCGAAATGCTACATAATTGCTTCACTGTATACATTGGTATGAAGTGTTTTTGTAATCTCACATCTCAGTATAATGTTATAAACTGGGAGGTAAGAGCCATTAATTTATATTTGTTAAATATAGTCAGTATTAGATATCAGAGTATTAGTATAATGTCCATATTGTAGCTAAGAAATCATCTTACTGTGAATCCATTTAAAGTCTTATTTTGATTCATCCTTTAAAAAAATGCACCAGCAAAAGAAAATACTTGACAATTCCTGCAATTTGAGGGGTACAAAGAATATTGTTGAAAATGTGTTTTGGAATGAGGTATGTTTCGCCCAATATATAGTGCTTTTTTTCACTGTCTTAAAAATTTGTCCAGCATATTTCAAATGTATATAGGGGCAGGAGTGATTTCATGTTTCTTGCCTAAAGTTTGAATTTTTAGTTTTCGGTTGAACCTTTAATTTTCAGGGCTTCCCATTGATGGGAAGTAAGGGGAAGGTTTATCCCATTAATGCTGGTATTTAAAGAGCTTTCCGCTGTGATGTCATTTTCGTTTACATAGTGGTGAGTTTTTACAGAAGTTGAGTTGTCTGAAACATAGGCAAGAATTCAAGTGTGTAAAAATTATCAGGTGCCGGCACAGCGGGTTTGTGCAGGAGACACTTTTTGCAGATAATGTTTGATATGTGAGCTCTGGCTCTGACTTGAGCACACAGAATTTAGTTAAGTCCAGAAAGCAAGACCAGTGTCAGTGCACTGGTAACCTTTTAGGTATTTCTGATGTTTCCATTTGTGTGTGTGTGCATGTGTGTCTGTGCACCTTTTCTTCTTTGAAATTAAACATACTTGATTTTACCCTGCTCTGAATCTTGTAAATGAAAAAAAAAAAAAAATTATGCATGAAATGTCCAGAGTACATAAACCTGTATAATCATATTTGGTATAATCTAAGAACTTCTCTGAAGATTTTTGCTTCTCTTTAATATTCAGTTTCTTGTGCTTAAGCTGCATCTTTTTGATAAATATTCTCTTGTTCATCTAAGCAGCCGTTGCAGCACTTCAATTCCATGGTCATAGATAGGGTTTATTTAATCCTGTTATTGCAGCTTCCAGACATCACTCCAGATCTACTGGTGCCCTCTATGCTCCTGATGCTTACGGGGCCACAGGTGAAGGATGAGTACCCTTTGCTGTCATCTGTGCAGTTATCCTGGATTTTTTTTTCCCCACCCACTTGGTTATTCTCATAGTTCAGTTTTAGAAAGCATTATTTATATTAATTTGAGTTTTGTGGTTTTAGTAATGCAGACAGATGTGTTTATGTTGCTAGATTTTGTCTCCACCCTCATCCCCAATGTTAATCCTTTTTTCCTTAACATTTTTTACTTGCAGAAGAACTCTTTTTAGTTTTCCATTTTTAGTGTTTGTAGAGCATTCTTTATGCATGCAGTTTTCTAATCAACAGTCTCAGTAGCCTTCCTATTGTATTTGTTTTCTTTCTGAATGAAAACAAAAACCCAAAATGAAGAAGACATTAATCTTTTAAAAAAGCAAAACCTTTTTCAAATGAAACCAGTTTTATAGGGTTTTTTCCATGTGATGTTGGAACAGAATGTTTGTAGGTGACTGGCTTTTTACTTGAATTTTTACTTTTGTATGTACCACTAAAGACTTCAGAATGAAGATGGTTATTTTATCTACTACATAATTTATTAAAAATGTTAAGCAAATTCTTTTCTTCTGCTTGGGTTTTTATAAGTGGTATTTACATCCCAGCTTTCTATTCTGATTGAATTCTTTGTATTTATTTTTGTTGTTACAACAGGTACTGGCTTTGGAATTAGTCAGTCAAGTAGGTTGTCGTCATCAGTCAGTGCTATGCGAGTTCTGAACACAGGTTCTGATGTGGAAGAGGCAGTAGCAGACGCTTTGGTAAGAATCTCACACTTACCTTGTGTAGGTTACAGGCTCTTTATATGTGTTTGGTTCCTGTACATTAAGCATGCAGAAGAACTTGTCATTTATTGTTTTATTGTCTTCTTGGGAAAAAAAAAAAAAGAAACTTGAGTTGCTGGAGCTGCAAGTATTGGAATTTTCATTCCCTGCAGAAGTTTTTACTTTTGATAAGCCGCTTTTTTTCATGGCAGACAGGAAACAGTCTTGGACTGTTGTATTGGAGTGGCCCAAGGAGCCACTTGAGCAGGTAGAACTAGCCAGCAGTTTCTCACAACAGCCAGAAAACTTAAGGATATGTTGAAGACTTGTTAGAGCTGGGAATGATGACAGCTAAAGCCCTCTGTTTACCTGAAGCCTGAGTGCCATTTAAAGTTTTTCTGTCTGACAGCAGGTGAGATCGATGCTGCTGAGAGAAAATGGTAGCTGGGCAGCCAGGCCCCACACAGCCACTCTCTCTCTCCCCCACCACTGGTGTTAGAGAGAGAATCAAGAGGGTAAAGGCCAGAAAACTTGTGGGTTGAGATAAAGACAGTTTAATATGGAAAGCAAAACCCATGCACCCAGGCAGAGTCAAACAAGGAATTTATTCAGTGCTTCCCATGGGCAGGCAGGTGTTCAGCCATCTCCAGCAAAGCAGGGCCCCATCATATGTGACATTACTTGAGAAAACAAATGCCATCAGTCTAAACATCCCCCTCTTCCTCCTCCTTTCCCCTACTTTATAGACTGAGCATGACGTCAGATGGTCTGGAATGTCCCTTTGGTCAGTTTGGGTCACCTGTACTAGCTGTGTCTCCTCCCATTCTCCCATTCACCTCCAGCTTCCTGTCCAGCTTGGCAGTAGGAAAAGCAGAAAAGGTCTTGGCTCTGTGTGAGCCCAGCTCAGCAATAACTAAACCTCTCTATATTATCAACCCTCTGTTCAGCACAAATCCAAAACACAGCCCCACACCAGCCACTGTGAAGAAAATTAACCCTAGCCCAGCCAAAACCAGCACAGCAGGTAGCATCTCATAAGTTTAGTTTTTGTTTGTGTTTGTTTTCAAAATGTGACACTAAGTTAAAACTGGTTATGCCATTGTTTCTTAAGCTATACTTTTTTTTAAAAGAGTAGGTTTGGCTCCTCTGCCTTCCTGCCCCGCAAGCCAAACTGAACACATGATGTATTTTGCTATTCTGACATTTACATCAGCAAGCTGAAATTTTCCGTTAATTTAAAATATTGATGCTATGAATTAGATATATTTTTATCAATTACTATGTACTATTTGCATATCACTAGATACTTGTAAGTACCTGTTTTCTACTTACCAGAATGCTTTAAAGAAATGGTTATTTCTCTGGTTTAAGAAAAACTTATTTTGAAAGTTAGTAAAAAACTACAAATTAGACTCTAAATTACAATCAGATATAACAAATAGAGAGAAACAAAATATTAAGAACTTTGTCATATTCTTAGTATGACTGTTTATTGATTTCTTGGTGAGCACTTTTTTATTGACATATTAGTTTAAATTTTGTGCGCCTTCATTGGCATAGAGATCAGAATATCGAGGTCATGGTGAAGTAGAGTGCATTTTCCCCTTTCTCTTACTACAAACTTGCAAAAAGTTTTCAGCATTAATGGTGAATGCCACTTTGTAGACTGGAAGTCAGTCAGAATTTTGGAATAGTGAACGAGAGAAAAACAGTCAATGGACGTGGAAATTTTCTGGCTGTAACTGGAAAGCCTGTGCTATATTCCTCTCCACACAGATGTATCATGAAGAGTATCTTAAGTACTCTTAGCAGCCTCCTAGTTTTCAAATTTGCTGGGCAAATTATGTAGTAAGAATAGAAGTTGAGTAGACAATCATGTTTCCAGTGACTGCTCTTGAGGCTTGAATGTGTCTCCTTTGTTGAAGCAATAAAGCTTCTTCAGAGAAACTGGATCCAAAATATCATGCTGCTAGAAACATTAGAGGAGAATCAGATTGTATATTTTAACTAGAGTCTGACATTACAAAGAAGGATCAAAAACTGCAGCATTTTATTATTGTAGTACTTGCGTGCCTGGTTCCTTGCCATGCTCTAAATGATACAAGTTGTCCTGTACAAATGACTCCATGTAGATGGAAATCTGGTTTTAAACACCCTTACTGTTTTATCATAGACTGACAATTCACAGTCATAATGGTATTTTTAAAAGGTAAAATGTAGAATTCTGACATGTGTAATATAAATACAAAAATAAAAATATTCCAGATTGTGTGTTAGTCTTTTTTATTTTATGAAAAATACCTGACCGGTTTTAGTGGTGGTGAAGCCAAAGAGGTGTCAGTCTTCTGCCTAAGATTTGTTTTGAATATTGCTGTGTAAAATGCAGCAATAATGGAAGTCTTTACATATATTTAGGTCTTTTACTTTAGTACCATTCTTGGCATTTCAGATTCATTTATTGAAAAATCTTTTTTTTTTTTTCCCTTATGATATCTCTTTTCCAAAACACTTAACATCTCCATGGTTTTTCCCTTCAGTTATTCTCTTACACATGTATGTACACTGGTTCTGTTGTCAGTAAGCCTGCTTGTTACGTGTTGTATTGATTAGTTTGTGATTAGTATTGTGATATCCTTGATGTCATTCCATGGTTAAAAATGAGAACCCTGTGCAAATGGCAGTGATAGTTAAGGGGAAGACGATCACTTATACTCTGCTTCTTTGAGTATGTAACGAAACTGAGTTTTTAAATGCTAACTTGAGCTGCAAAGTTTGATTGGCAAGAGCTGTTTTGCAGAGGTGTTTGTTTTTTTTCATTTTAGGATAAATAGAGGGTTTTTTTCCCCTCTGATCTTTGGTATGTGGTGTTTTGTTGTGTTGGCTTGTTTTTTATTTTAGGACATTTGGGATTTTGCATTGTGTAATCAGTTTTTTTATAGAGCATTGACTGTAATTATTGCAATGACAAAATTTAGATATTAAAGTTAAACAAATCAAAGTTTTGTACTTAGGTAACAATTGACTGCATGTGTTAAGTTAATGTGTTCATGCTCAAGTATCACTGCATAAGACACAAAGGTTTTGACAGGGAAGTCTTTGTGACCAACCTGCCTGTGATATGTAATATTTTCCTGGAAATTGAAGCTTATCAAACTACTTCTTGACAATGTGTGATATGCTAATCAGACACAGAGAGCTAAGAACGAAATTTACGGTAAGACTGTATGTTGTCTAGTGGCAGGGAGTTTATTACTCACAGTGCTGCTATGCCTTATCTTCCTGTTCTCAATTTCTGTTTCTTTTCAATAATTTACTGCTAACAGCTCTTAGGAGACATACGGACTAAGGTATAGAAACTGTTTTCTTCTTCAATAGTTTAGTATTTTGTTCTTAACATGTTTGATACAAACTTATTTGAAATGTCAAATTATGTGTAGACTCTGATTCTTAAATTCTCTAACATATATAAAGCTATGAAGTGAAATAACTAACTTGCAAGAGTCTTTTGTCACCCTATTATGCGATTTTATGGGTTCTTGAAAGAAGACCTAAGGCTAAATGTTTCATCAAATGTTTGGGTTTATGTTTGGAATACTATGTAAGCCATACTTCAGAATATTTTCATTAACTTGGTTTTATGTGCTGACTGGTTGGCGCCATTTGTCACTGCAGGGAGTAAGGGTCACACCAGTTATTTAAACTGTTGTCTTTTGACCCATTGTGGGTATACTGTATTATCTGTTTGAGAATCCGTGCTGATCTGGGGTGTCCCTGTACAATAGAAGAAGCCTGTGCGAAGAAGATAT
Source organism: Rhabdornis inornatus (assembly GCA_013397075.1). Lineage (NCBI taxonomy): Eukaryota > Metazoa > Chordata > Aves > Passeriformes > Rhabdornithidae > Rhabdornis > Rhabdornis inornatus. The sequence continues at coordinate 237,324 of VWZS01006288.1, read as the reverse complement.
GAATCATACGGGATGTACTCAGATGATGATGCGAACAGTGATGCATCAAGTGCCTGTTCAGAAAGGTCCTATAGCTCCAGGAATGGGAGCATACCGACGTACATGAGGCAGACAGAAGATGTGGCTGAAGTCCTGAACCGCTGTGCCAGCACCAACTGGTCAGAGAGGAAAGAAGGTCTTCTAGGCCTTCAGAACTTACTAAAGAACCAGAGAACTCTAAGGTAGGATGACATCTTAATAGGAGAAACATCTTGTTTCCATGTTATTGGGAGGTAGGGTATGTCTTTGAGAGTAAGATGCAGGAAGGAACAAGGAAGCTTTTCTCAATTCTGGCTACTAGTGTATATTTATATACTAGTGGATGTAAGGAATTCAAAATTGAGAATTCTTGTGATACAGAAGGTTCATAAGATGCTTCCATCTGCTATCAATAGAAGACCTTTTTTTTTAATTACTATGATTTTGGGGTATTTATTCAGAAGAAGTTGTTTACTACTCGCTACTAAGAATGCCTTTTTCTGCTTTGTTACAAAAGTATGGTATAATATATGAGACAGTTTAAAGAGATATTTATAGGTTTAAAGTCTCATTTTAGATAAAAGCTGCTACATTTTTACCCATGTCTGGAACAAAACAGTTTCCTCTACTTAATTTACTAGATTATTTGATTCAATATTTACTCTTGATTTCATTGATTGCTATGCATTAGTGTTCTAGCAGAACTAGCAAGGGAGTTGACTAACGTATTGTTGTTTTGACAGTCGTGTCGAGTTGAAAAGATTGTGTGAGATCTTCACAAGAATGTTTGCTGATCCTCACAGTAAGGTGTGTGTTAGTTTTTCTTATTTTCAGTAAATGTCTGAAAACATAAACTAAAAGAAAGGCAATTATAGTAAATTGTCAGTAAATTGATATTTTCATATGTAAAATTTCACAAGCAAAAATAGTTTATGATATCAGATTTCAATTAATTTAGAGTTTTGAACAAGGTAATTTTCCCCCTTTTTCTTCAGATTCATGGAAATAAAGTGAAAGTTAATGTCATATAAAATACATTGAAGAAGTTCAACGGTTTGTGCTCAAAATCTGTGTTTTTAAGAAGTTGTTGTTTACAGAGGCCACTTCAACACAGATTTTCTCTCAATCAGAAAAAAAGGCTCTGCAGTAATTTAAGTTACAAATAAAATTGTCTGACTAAATCATACATAATCAGATAAACGATGCCACATGTGCACTTTTGTGTTATTTTCCCAGACATTTTGTATTATCACAGCTTACGATGTCTTACATGAATTTCATAGGTAGGGCTGGCAGCTGAGACTGGTTAATAATTTTTGCATCTTTTTTTAGTATTTCGTAAGGAGACTGTACAATAAAAGAAAACGTGACTTTTTCAGTTTTACTTAGGTAAAGACTCAGTATGGATGATAGAACAAGGAAAAAAACGCTTCTGTTTTCTAAGACTATTAAAATCTAAGTGAGTCACTTTGCATGGTAGTATTTTTACAGCTTTTGTGGGAGATGGGTTACTAGTACAGCTTGATTAAATGTTGCAATTTCTCATAGCAGAAGGAATGCAGGTAAGCAAGGAACCTAATAAATGTAATAATATTAGAAAAACCCCATAAATTTATATTTTATTTAATTATAGGCCTGTTTGGAAGAAGTGGTACCTTTTATGTTAAGTATAACATGTCCCACTTTGTGTCCATATTTCAGAATTGATAAAATTATAAATTCATAACAGGGTATTACTTCAGAAGTATTGACTTTCTCAGAAGAATCCTGAAAAACTACTTTGATTATGCCATACATTTTACATATTTTTAAGTCTTCCTTATTGCTGCAATGGAAAATTAAATTCAGAGTGATGAGAGGTCTTGACAGGTTAACTTAGGGTTCATCTGTCCTCTTTATTTGTCCTGTTGGAAAAAGTGACTTAGCTGCTATCTCTGACAGCATGTATTTTGGAAATAACTTGCATTGCAAACAGCAACATGATACTAAAGTTGATCACATACTGCAGAAATCCAGAAGAAAAGACTAAACCAAGCAGTTAAAAAGAAGAAAACATTACATAAAAAGAAAAGTCAAAGCAGAGGAAAGAATATTAAATATTGAAATATTGCTGGAATATTTACTTTTTAGATTAAATAATGACCAAATTGTTAATAGCAGCTAGGTTTAATTGTGCTCCTTCTGTGGTAATTAATATTGCAGCAATGCATATGTCAGAGCTACTGTGGAGATTTTTGTGTAGCATGGGAGCCAGAGATGGATAAGTTAAACGTTCCAAACTTTAGTTGTATATGTCAGAAGAGCATTTTACCTTTTAAATAAGCCTTCAAAAATGTTACGTTGACTTGTTCTAGTTGATTGTTCTGTTTACTGACCACTGTGGTATGAAATAGTGTGGCTTCAAGTTTGAAAATTTGGCCTGTGTTGTAACCTGTTGGTACAGCTGTTCAAGTCACTGAAACCTTGCCTGCTTTTTGGTGTTGCAAAACTATTAATAGTTATAGATATGTTATCAGGAGAATCCTTAAAGTATTAAGAATTCATGAGCTTTTTTTTTTTTTGATCACACACATATGTCTACATAAATCTCATCTTAGACTCTACTCAAGTGTCTGTAGGAATTATTCTGTCACCATTTTTGGGGGGGGTTTATATGGTTTACTTTAACTTGATATCTGGATGGAGGGAGTTACACAGAATAAGAGAGTAATAATATTTGGAGGAGAAAATGAGAGAATGACTTAAAGAACATGCTAAGTGCTTATTTTAAAAATACATTGGGTATCCCAGTAAAAAATCTTAAATTTGTCATAAAAGCTTTGAAGTACCTTTTTTGTTTTATTTTTGTTTATATTCCTTAAAGGAACTTTGTATTGATGGCCACTAATTTGTGTGTTTTTATCTTTTTCCCTTTTTTGTTGTTTTGTTTTGTTTTGTTCTGTTTTTGTTTCGTTTTGCATGCTGTCCCCTGTGTTGGAACTCTCTTTAGAGAGTAAGTTGGTTCAATACTTGTTGGAAGCCTAACCTTACTTGCATGGATATGCAGTTAACCCCTTTTCTCTGTTTTTCTTCCCCAAAGAGTTCATGCAGTGTCAAGCCTTTTGCAATCATAAAATGCTATAGACAATTAGTAAAATGTTTGGTAAAGTTTCGAGATGTGCTTTATCTACTAGTTAACTGACATTGTTTGATTATGCATTCCTGCTTTATATTGTGGTGGTTGGCACATCTGAGATAATACACTTTAGAGGTAGATCACTTATAATTATTTCCATATCTGTTTATTTTTTTCACTGTCAAATTATTATGAAATTCAACTTTAGATGGTTGATTTCAGAATTTTACGCTGCATCATAAAAACGGAAACTGCAATTTTTGCAGTATCCACAAATATTCTTCAACATATAGATGGTTGAGTTCCATTTTCCATTCCAAAGTCATCCTTTACCTTAAATGCCCTTTCAGTCTTCTTAAATTCTTCATGCTGAGACAAAATGATATGTTTCGTATTTTTTTTTTTAATGCAACAAAATTACTTGGTTTATTTTTCTCTAGACATTCTCTGTGGTAAATCTAAAATGAAACAAAGCTCAAAAACAAAGCTGAGTCCTCAGTTATGTGTATTTTTAACAGCTAAAACGTCAGCACAGGATCTTCAGAGTACTTTTGCCAAAGTGAATCATAATTCATTTTATAATGATTTCAGTTTAAGCCACTTTACAAGTTTGAAGTGTCATAAGAAATCCATATTACTACATCAAGTCAGAGCTTGTAACCAGTTTGTTCGGCCTACCATGTTTTAATGGAAAAGCCATATGTGTCAGTGTCTGCGAACTCGAAGAAACAGGTGCAGGTTTAAATTCTTCTGAGCTGTGTAGTTCAATTTGAAGGATTTTGTGAGACACCCCCACACATACACAATGTAATCTTTATAGCACCAGATTTTGTTTGCTTGTTTGCCTAGGTATATTTTCTGCCTTACTTTAGGGCTGTGAAAGCCAAAGACTCCATATTACAATACAGAAAGTGCACTGATCTTATTTTGCCTCTGTCTTATAACTGTGGCTACTGCTTTTGAATCCACAGAATTATGTATTGTTTCAGTTTATCCTGAGACAGAAGATGTTTCCAGTCCTGCACATAAAAGTCTTTTCCCACTACTGGTAGGGTAATTTTGAAACCTCAGACTTGAATATAGATCTATACAGACAGTACAGAAGTTGGCAATTTTTTTTCCCCCCGATTTTTAATGTAATTTGTCCCAAAAGGGAAGTTTAATTAAATTAGCTATTCCTGATGGTCTTTATATTGAGTAGGGGTTTGTATTGTTTTGTTTCTAAGACGTATTTTCAGTATTTAAGATATCTACTAAAAAATTTTCCCAAGTCTCCAGTAGATCCTGAAAGAATCATAAAATACCTGGTTAAAAAGGAACCTTAAGGATGATCTGGTCCAACCTTTCTTGATGCAATGAATCTGAATTTATTTTTTATTTCTTGTGTAAATTTGGAGGCACTTATTTAAGAGATACTTGTATCTTTTGTATGGATTTTTTCCACTTCATGTGTGAATTTGCTTTCCCTGACTTGATGATCAACATGAAAAGTAATCAAATTTCTTCAACAAAGAAGTCGTGCAACAGCGTACGCCAGCTCCTCCTTACTTGCATCAGTGCTGTGGAAGAAAGTCTGCTTCCATGGCTTAGTGTGTGCAGTTGTATGAGGTGTGATCACACTTTGGGATTTTCCACTCTCACAAAAGCTGCACAATATGACCTAAAGACAAGGCAGGTCAGCTGCAGGAGGATGTGGGATTTCAGCCCTTGCTCTGCGCCAGCCGCTTCTAGCCTTGCATCCATGTCGTAAATACTCAGGAGGCAATATCTGCCCAACCCTCTTTGCACCACAGCAATACTTCTGTACCCAACTCTGCTGGAGCTGGAGCGTATATTGTGAAGAAACCTTTTTCTGCCCAAACACCCATTTTTCTTGCCAGAGAAACAGGAAACACATGGGCCACACAAGTATAGAGTGTATACATCCTGATTTCACTCTTAGGTCTGGAAAAAACTTAAAATTAGTGAGACATATTAAAAGAGCTCTTTAAACAAAGTTACCTATTTGTTACACCCTCCTTGACCCCTTCCCTCCAAAAACCCTTCTTCCTGGTGTGAGTCCAATAAAAAAAATACATGGCTTTGTTTCTTTTGGTTTTGTTTGGTTTTGGTTTTTTTTACATGCTGTCTTTTCAACATTATTTGTTGAAAATAAGACAATGGATATTGTTATGAAAGTACTTCCTGTGTTTTAAACACCTGGCAATCTGAAATCTAGTGTAGCTTTTTTCCCTACTGTGATGAATAATTTGGTGTTGGGATACCTGCAATAGCAGAAGAAGCTTGTTCTGTTCTATAAGTATTTTATGTAAAGGAATTGGCCAGCTGTCATCATTTTGCAGTATTTAGCAATGCAGATATTTACAATTAATATTTTGCTAAAGAATTTTAGCAGCTCTTTTGGTTTTAAAGAGAAAGTGTTTTTGTAGTCTTTGAGGAATATGACAAATCAACTTAATGATAGAGCTTGAAGGGTAAAAAATTAAGTTTATTGGAAAAATTGAGGTTGCGCCAGCCATCACAGTAAGCATTCCTTTTCTTGACGAAACTGCATGGAATACCTAGTTGTCAAACTTCTACAGAAGTCAACTAACATTTGCAATGTATTCTTATATCAAAATCCCATGAAAAAGCAAGGCAGATTTCTTTCTTTTCCTTTCTTCTTTTCTTTTTTCCCTGCTTGGCTGCAAAACACTGCCTTTCTCTGCCTCTGATTCCCTTACTGCTTTCTTCATTTGTAAGTTCAGCATATGTCAGTGTCATTCCCTCTTTTGCCCCATCCCACCCTCTTTCCATCTTCTTCTGCCTTTTAGGTGTTCAGTATGTTTTTGGAAACACTGGTCGACTTCATCCAGGTTCATAAAGAAGATCTGCAGGACTGGCTGTTTGTACTGCTGACACAGCTGTTGAAAAAAATGGGTGCTGATTTGCTTGGGTCTGTACAAGCAAAAGTTCAGAAGGCACTTGATGTAACAAGGTAACGAACTGTTAAGAAAGTAATGATAATGTAATTGTTAGCTATTTTCAAGGTTTTCTGCTGCTTTTATTTTTTTTGCTGTGCTATTGGATTTCTGCAAAAATGCACAGCTCATAGCAGATCTTGAAACTTTAGTAAATCTTGTTGCTTCAGCATTTTGGTTTCATAAAATGACTCTTAATTGAAAGGGTTTGAGTCCTCAGTGCTGAACAATTAATATGATACTACTTACCTGATTCCAAAATGTGCATCTGAGCTGTGTATGTTTGTTGTCTCACCATGTGTTCAGTGATGTAGAAATTGTGTTTGAACTTATTTATTTTGCTGTAAAAGTTTCACTGGAATAGTCATCTCTGCATCAGCATTAACTTTTAAGGAGTTACCGTAATAATGGATTTGCTTTCTGTCTTCCCATCCTTCTCCCCAGACTTCACTAATATCCTGATTTAGAATCAGAATTCTAGCATGTCATTGTGGTATCATTCCACATTAGTTGCATTATCAATTCTAGCTATAATTGCTTCATAGCAGTAATTCCTTAAATCTTGTCCTTAACATGCTAGGTGAATGTTCCTGAAAGGCCACATGCACTGGCAACTGGTAGCAATTTCAGCTTTGCTGAGAATGGTGAGGGCTTATTTGGTGCCTCTCAACAGTTCTTAAAAGAAAATTTAACATAACATTATTTTCTTTGTTTACAGGGAATCTTTTCCAAATGACCTCCAGTTCAGTATTTTAATGAGATTTACTGTTGACCAGACCCAAACACCTAGTCTGAAGGTAAGATTTTTTAGGCTTGCTTTGCAAGCAGAAATCATCATTAATAGAAATTTGCTTCTCTTAATTTTTGAATTTGGATTATTATTTTTGTTTTGTGTAAAAACAAAGAAAAAAAAAGTTTTCAATTAGTGGATTTTTTTTTATGAACTTTCAGACAGTCAAGCCCGCACTGCAGGACCAACTTCACTCTTTTTGGAGCTCAAAGGTTTTTGTCTGAATTACTGTCTTTATTCTTAACCCTCTGTGAAATTCTTACAGTGTTTCCAGTAATTTTTATTTGAATGCATTGTATGCTGCTACTAACCTTTGCGGGAAACTTTAAGCATGTGGATGCTCAGTTTTAAACATGACACTAGTATGAAAATTTTTGCTGCAAGAGAGATCTAATAAAAACATAGTACAGTAAAAATGAGCAACAAAAATGTGGCTGCCTAACATCAAGCTGGTTATGCAAACTCACTCTGTCAAGTCTTTTCTAATTTTATGTTTGTGATTTCCCATGCTTTTTTGCCTAGTTCATATATATCTTTTCCTGTGTTCAGCCTGATAGACTTTGCGTTATTTTAAATTATTCTAATATTAATGTGGACTTGAGTTACTCTATTAAAAATCAGCTCTTTCTGTGGTACACTCTACTTCTCTGAAAGCAGTGTGTAGCTTTATAATTATACACACATTTTTACCTAAGCATCTGCAGTCCATAGACCTCCCAGATGTCTGAAAAGTAAAAATGTATTCTGTAGTACATTTACAGTTCCAAAGAGTATTGATTTTAGAACAAATGCATCAAATCCTAGGAAGATTTATGAGTAATGAGAATGGGGAAATAACAAGCATGTGATACCTGGCAACTTCTGCTCTATCCTGCACGAAATATTTTTACTGAGTTTGATACTGCACAAGAATATGGCTTTTCCGGAGTTATGTTGAACCTAAAGTCACATGAATATGCCTTTTTTGTCTACAATACAGTAAAACTTACATTTTTAAGCTTTTGAGGACAGTTGATACGTTGACCACTGTTGCTTCGTAGAGCTGTGTTAAAAAGGGACTGCTGTCATTTATTGAAGACAGCAAATGAGGTAGTAAAAATGAGTTTGTTGTTTAAATGAATCCTTGGAACACATTGAGACTGGTTTTATTTTACTTGGTTTTCCTCCCCAGGAAGATGAATTTGATGGTTGAGATGTTCCCTTTTCCATACAATAGTGTATAGCTATCAAAAGTGTATCAAGCACATTTCAAAGCTGAGAGTGTAGATTTGGAACGAGACATGGTCTTCTACTAGGCTGAGTTGGGACTAAGTTCAAGATTATTCCCTAAATGGCCTAGAAGGAATTCAGAAATATGAAACACTTGATGGGAAGACATTCTGAAAATAATTTTGAGAGGGAATTCTGAAATCAAGATGCAGCTAAAAGTTGTCTCCATAGAAGAACACCTGTTAGTTTAAAGCAAAATCAAGAATATTTAGAATTATTTTTTGGGACAGTAAATTATGTAACTGTTTAAGAGAAGATAAGCTTTTTTTCCCAGAAGAAAGTGGCATCTGCCCCCTACTTCCTTTTTATGTGGTAACTACAACTTCAGGATTCAGACCGTAAAGTTATTGCCCACAGATCAGAAGTATCTATTTAATGTCCACATTATTGAGTATTTTGCCTAAATCCCATCTTCAGTGCACCCAGATAGAATAGTTTATATAATCAATTGAATAATTTATGTGATCAAACCCCACAGAATAATTGATAATCCTAGAGGACTGCTCCAGTTCTTGAAGTCTTGAGCTTTTCTTCTTTGATAAGTGATTATCTCATTGCTTTTCTTCTAGGAATACTGAGAAACAGCATTCGCTGTGACAGAAAAAAGAGCAGGGATTTTCAGCGTCCCTAAAGATGGTCAGATAGAAGGAGGGATGGTAGATCAGAAATTTGAGCTGTGCAACAATTCCCTTCTACAAAGGACATTTTCCTCTGGTTTTCACATGACAGTAGTAAATAATCCTGATCCTTTGGAGTAAACTGTCATTGTCATTCTTACACTTAGAAAGACAGCTAAGTCTCAGATGATAAAACTTGAGCTTTTAGAGTGGCCACAGAGGTGGATTTGGATAGCTGGGCACTAAGAAGACCAGCCATAGAGAAGATAGAATTCTACTGACCTAATCCACAGAGGATGCAACTTAGTGTACTGTGCTATATCTCTCATACTTCCGCAGTCATTTTACACTTGAGTGTAGTGAATTGCTGAGACACAGTTTAGAGGTGCCAGTGTATATATCTGTTTTGGTCAAATGTTTGGATGAGCATAGGAGTCAAAATTCTAGGTGAGATACAGTCTATTTAGTTTATTTTTGCAAGTGCAAAACATACGGTTTCCAAAGGATGAGTAATTGTCTTGAAATGCACTTCCAATCATCACTTCATTTTTATTGGGTTTCTTATCAACTTAGCCTCAATGAGGAGTTGATTTAAGTATTGTGACCAAAGTTCAAGTTTCTGAATCCTTCTTTACTTTAAAAATACTGATTCGTTGACAAAGCTTTTTTTGCCACAGTTGTTGAGATGATTTGTATTTTAACCTAAGTCAGTATTAAAATTTCTGGTTCAAAAAAAATACCCTGAGTAACACAGATTCGCAACTATGAGAGAGCCCACCAAAATTTATCTTTAGTGTATGTTTTAGTCATTTGGTTATATAATGGCACAGGCAATCACTCCTAATTATTCAGTAACTTAGAGACAGAGGCCTGGGATGTGGCTGTCTGAAAGTGACAGTATTGAACAATTTCATAGAGAGTGGTTTCAACTTAACACAAATATTCAGTGTAAGAATTCTGGAGATTGCTTTCATTTCAGTCCAGAAATTTTTCTCTCAGAAAGATTAAATGGTTTATTGAGGAGTGAAATAGATTATTGAAGATGTCAGCCTTTTTATTTCCAAATTTCAGCTCTGTACATAGTTACTGCAAAGATACTTCTAAAGTAGATCTGCTGCTCTTACGGAGTTCTACTTCAGCATGGGGTTTTTAATCTGTGATAATACCAGCTATTACATATGACCACAGAAAGGTGTAGCCCTTACAGAATTTCTTATCTCAAAAGCAATTAGTAAAAAATGCCTTTTTTCAAAATAGCTGTCAAGTTTAGCTTTGGGAATCTGTGTCACTATGAAAAACTATTAATAAGAACTCCCTCTGTTCATCTTCTGTTCAGTGCTGCTCTTTTTGAGAGCCTCTATCTTTGCAGAAGTCTGTGCAAGTTCCTCAGGAAGCAGTTCAAACACTAAATAATTCTGCTCTCTCAGATACAGTACTTCAGATTCTCTTCATTGGGAGAAATGCGTCTGGGTGTTCTAAATGTTACAGTCCTTAACAGTAACATTTTCAAGCCTTACATTAGATTGATTTAAATCCTCAACAGTCGAATGTAGTGGTGTCACAATGGTTTTCCTACATAATCTAGAAATGTCAGTTTTTGCTTTAAATTTGGAAAGCCATGTGGCCTAAGGTTTTTTGCTGCAGAGATGTTCATGGCTTGTTTTTTTCCTTGGAAAATTTCTAGCAAATTGTGTGCATTTGTGGATATTGATCTGCATAAGATGAAAGCCTTCAGCTGTTGTTTGGTATAACTTAAGAGAAGTTGAGCATTAACAGCTGCTTTGAAAATGAAGTATTCGTTATTAATCCTCATATGTGTGCTAGTGTATCTTGAGTTTTTAATAGCTTGCAAGTTTTATAACCAAGAGAAATTTCTAAATGGCTTTGCTCAGAACGTTTGTACTGCAAGCCATGAACAGCCAGAAATACAAACATAACTCTTTTTCTCTCTGGTTTGATGGACATAGGTCTCTCCCTCTTGGTAGGTATTTTTGGTTCGCTATAATTACTAGTGAGAAAAAAACTATCTAAATCTGATAGATGTCTTTCGTTGACAGACTGAGTGACAAATTTGAGGCAATAGGAGCTGAGGAAATAAATATTTTAGACATACACAGGTGTAATAGCTGTTTTCCCAAAACTGTGCAGTGGTGCAGTATTGAAGAAGCCAGAGAGAGGCTGCAGTCTGGGATGTACAAAACAGGGATTCTGCATACAGAGTAAAACAAGTCTGTGGAGTAAGAGAATGATCAGATAAATGAGGGAGTACAAGAGGTTTTCTGTCCTCCTGGTAAATCCATGTCTCTATCATCTAAATATATTCAAAACAAAGTGTGCATGTGACTGAAGTATTTCCTTGAAACTCTATTCCATACCTTTTTTGTATTTAATGGGAAGATTCCTGTGACTTACTTCCAGAGACTGTGACTGCTCAGCCTGATGCTTTATGAAAAAGCACTGAGTGTTAACTACCTGATAGGAGCTAGTTAGAAGTGATCATTGGTTCATCAGATGATGTTCATTATTCATTTTAGTACTTGAAAAACTTCCTTAATAATTCTGAATGAATCTTTTCTTCATTTCTGTTTTTTAATATAAGCTTCTGCATATGCAGTGATACATGTCTTGTAGTTGCTAGCAGTGAAATGTAAGCTTTTTATGAGTATTTGAATTTCTGTGGAAAAACTTCCTTCTTCAAATGTTAAATCCACTTGTAAATTGTTTTATTACAAAAATATTTATATTAATGCTTAAAACGTGTAGTTTAATTGGAAAAAAATCTTTATTTTAGGGACTGAACACTCTACTCTGTCAGCTCAGTTGTTCTTGCAGCACATCATTTTTATTGTCCACCTGACTCTGTTTCTCTTTGCAGGTCAAAGTTGCAATCCTAAAATACATAGAAACTCTTGCACAACAAATGGATCCAGGAGATTTTGTAAATTCAAGTGAAACTAGGTTAGCAGTGTCTCGAATTATCACCTGGACCACAGAACCTAAAAGCTCAGATGTTAGGAAGGTATGTTTGTTAATGTGTCCTTAGAATTGCAGAACATTCCAGGTAATTAAGAATATTTAAGTAAAAAATCTTAAATTAACATCTCAAAACTCTCCATTATGGTTGTGTTTTTATATATGTTAGTGTGTTGAGATTCTATATATGTTAGTATGTTGAGTTTCATAATGTATCATTCTTCATTGCAAGTACTGTCTAGTACTGAAATCTCTTCACTGGTCATTTTTTGTACAGTTTTAATATTACTTCAGAGATACCCCCTGCGATACTAAGTAGCGTATTTTTAACAGGAGTTAGTGGTAAATTTGGTAGCAAACTGAGTCTACAATCAGTTGGATTTTCTAGAGTCCTTTATTTTTAACAACAGGTATGTAGATAGCTGTTGAACCTTGGATGAAGGAAGCTTGTGCTTTTATAAGGTAGTATCATAGACTTATTCTTGTAATGCTGCACTTCCAGTGCGAACCTCCCTTTTCCACATAAATGATGTGAAGTGAAAAATAACATTTGTGAGCTACATAGATATAGCAGGGATATTAAATAACCATAAGAAATGTACTACTGCAGTCTTTGGAAAGGGTTTCTAAACAGTACCTCAGTTTGTAAGAAAACCTAAAAAATCCTTTAATTTTATATGCAATTTGATGGAATAGTTTTGTTGCTCTGATGATTACAGGTCATGCTGTGTAGTTGCCATTTCCAGCATATTAACCCTACAAAAATGTTGTCTCTTATATGGTTCCTCAGTGCAAGTGTCAAGAAAAAGAGAGAAAGGAGTTAGCTCTGAACTCCTTTCTCTCTTTTTCTGTCTATTTCTGCCATTTGAAAAGCTGCAACAATTAATTTGTTGAGATTTGTTTTGCTACTTTCAATTAAGTTTGAGTTTTAGCAGGTTCATCTGTTCTGGAAAGAGAAAATTCCTTTGTTTAGGAGGGATGCAGGAGAAAATAGTAGGATTTATTAAAAACTGCAATGTGAAAAAAAATAAAAATAACTTACAAGACTTGGTATCTAGAATGTTGGTAATACATAATAAAAAAAACACCAGAGAGTTTTTATATTGGAGGTAATGGTTTTGTCATTTGCTTCTTGTAAAACGTCGTGAGTTTGAGAAAACAGTAATAGATTACATCCGATGAACTTTTCTTGCCTGAGTATCAGGTTCTAGTAACATATAAAAGATCATAAAATGGGGAGAATTGAAGCAGCACTGTCTTCTAAATCAGTGAAGTTTTAGTACTAAGACACGTGGCAAGCGGTCTTATCTGATGGTTCGTAACTCTGATAAGCATTTTTATGTCAATAAGTAACTGAATCTGGAAAGAATTACCTGTGAGTTAAATCATCTGGAACACCTTAATTATGTAAGTTTTTGGGTTTTATTTTTTCTTTCCATAGCACAGCTCTTTGAGGCAAGTAGCTGCAATAATCCTTTAGCTCTTGAAATTAAAATTTTGCCAATAAGAAGTCAAATGAGTTATTCTGATAGTATAAAATGTTTAATTCTCTTAACAATCTTCTCAACCTGCTATCACAGGCTTTTTAATTTTATTTAGTTTAATAAGCTTTAGAGCACTTTGTGTGAGTCCTTTAAATTAAAAACTTCATCAAAGTAATTTCTGTATTATTAATGGGTTTGTTTTTTTCCTTAGCAAAAACAGTTGCCATACCAAGTATTATGAAAAATCCTCATTAATTAGTCTGAAATAGGGCACTCTTAGTGTAGTTCACTGACATGGGACTTCTTTCTGGAAGGTAAAATTCTGTTTCAGAACTTAGATTTCCTCTAAGATTAGAATGCTTCTGGAAAGAGTTTTAATCTAGTCTTAGAAATCTTCTAAGAAGAAAGCAAAACCAAAGAAGTATTTCTAATCCTTATTTCACTCTTTTAAAGATGATCCCTATGTGAGTGAATTTAAATCTCAGGAGAGACCTTATGCTGGGGAGAATAAAAACCTCCAAATACTCTAAAAGGCAGGGTTTCTTTGGCGAGGAAGAGAGAGAAAGTAGGTAATTGCATTGAAAACCTTCTGCAAGTCGGTATCAATTTTGATACTTAAGGGAGAGCTTAATTTTGGGCAGACTTGACGGTATCAATTTGTATCCTTATACAATCCTGGACTGCTTATTGTCTTCTCTTAATAGCAGCTCAGATAGACACAATGTTAAGGAGTGGAGACTGGCTAACCAGACAGAAAAATGAAAGTGGTGATTCCCAAGCCTCTGCTCAGCTGCTGGATTTGTCTTTGTTTTGCTTTGTGTCAATTTTGATTAAAAGACTGACCATTAAAAATTACAAGGACAAGAGAAAACATCAGGCAGACTGCAGAAGACATTCAGGGTGATCACCTTAAGGGAAGGCTATCAAAGGGAGGAGGAAATAAAAGTTAAGGAAAACAACCAGTCACGAGTATGCAAAGATAATTTGTGGCAATCTGACGTGCTAGGATTTTTGTAGTTAATACTGAGATATGTGCAGGTATGTGTGCTCATACCTTGGCTTTCCACTTTTAATTAAAAAATGCTACAGTTCATTGCTCTGGAAGCAAAAGGAGGGAAATAAATGTCTAAAAGAATTTTCTGAACTACTTGCTTGGAGTGTATTGGTGGTTAAGCAAGCTGCTTGTCATTCTGTCTAGCGTGAGGTACTAGTTCTCTCCAGTGCATGGCAGACCTTGATAGTGAGCTGTGTAAACTACACATAGTTGGTTAATCTTACAACCACAGTCTTTTGCTACAAAGAAGTAATTCTGGAGAACTTCCTCCAGCTCTTCTTTGCACTTGTTAGTTTAGTTACTATGTTTACAGGTATGTTACACTATCCAGTGAATCTTTGTCAAACTGTACAATTAAGCCATTCAATCAACCATTCCAGTACTAGAGGGAATCCATCTATTATGTAATTTTCTGTGTTGCTTTGTCAGTAGGGAGCACTTTTTTTTTATTGAGGTAAAAAAAGCCGCAGCATATGTAAAACATGCTGTAGGATGAAGGTGATGGTAAAGATGAACTGATTAAGTTGAGAGTATGGAAGGTGATATCCAGTACAAACTACTCCACAGTTTTCATCTTCAGAATACGTAGTCAGCTAAATTTCATTGCCCATTATGTTTGCCTACCTTTTAGAAAGGTTAAAGGAAGCAGAGGCACTAACTACCTTGGCTGTAGGGTAAATTATAAGGAGTATCAAGTGATCAGCTGTGATCGCTACTGTCTCATTCCAGATTAGGGTATTTAGTTTGGTTGGGTTTGTTTTAATTTCTACAGTGCTAACTGTTCTTTTTCGAGCAAGTGTATTATCATCTGTAATTACCACTTGCCAAAATGAGTAGAAAGGATCACATGATTGCTCCTGCCTGGTGTGTTTCATTTCTCTCTCTAAATTTTTTCGCCCAAACTCTTAAAACCATTTTGCAAATTATGGTTTGTTTGGTTTTTTTTATGAGTAAGGATGTGGGGCTAGGGGGGTTGAAAAGTGTATTTCTGAAAGACTGCTTGTTACAATGATAGTTGTGTACCTGAATTTATCAAAATCAGAACTTCCAGCTTACCAGCAAATATTAATTGCTTTTGTTCACGTCTGTTAACATCTTTATTCAAGCTTGATCAATACTTGAGTCAGATTTTGTGATTACCACTCATTATAGCATCTTTTGTTGATAAAATTACTTTGAAACTCTAATTAATGTTTTCAGCTTGTGTTTTCTTCTTGTAGGCTGCACAGTCAGTGCTGATTTCCCTTTTTGAACTCAACACTCCAGAGTTTACAATGCTATTGGGTGCTTTACCAAAAACATTTCAGGATGGAGCCACAAAGCTTCTCCATAATCATCTCCGGAATACAGGCAACAGTGGTCAGGTATCCACGCTTCTCTTACTCTTCTTTCTGAAGTTACTATGTAGAAGCCTATCTTAGTAGCTCTCTATGGAATGTCCTTTCTTTTTCCTCTAGAGTTACAGTTTCTGTGTTGCTTACCAGTGACTTAATAGGTTGGAATGTACTTCCTAAAAGTAGTTTTTCTTGTACTTTTCTAATTTCAAAGTTACATGGGATTGAAGTTCCTAATAATGGGTTAGACAATCCAGGAATTTACTTGAAGCTCTTTAAATGTTTCTGGGCATCAGAAAATAAATATAATAATAAATGTAATAAGTTAAAAGGGAAGCCTTTAGTCCTACTAGAGTATCTTTTCTCACATCTCCTCCTCCAGGGGTCAATGGGAAGTCCTTTAACAAGACCTACTCCGCGCTCCCCAGCAAGTTGGTCAAGTCCTCTCACTTCCCCAACCAATACATCACAGAATGCTTTGTCACCAAGGTAATGTAGGCTGGTGGTGTTACAATTCCACATCTAAGGCTTATAACACATTGTGCAAAGATGTAACCCTAGCAATGAAAGCGTGGGCAAAATTTTGCACAAAATGACAGATGCTCAGAAATAATCCCCCTTCCTCCACAGAATGACAGTGAACTGCTCAGCCTTGCAGAAGGGTCTCATGTGCTGCCCTGAGGTGGGAAAGGGCTGTACTTGGAATGCAAATGGATTAGCAAGAGAACGAACCAAAGTGTGTTTCTCTTAACAAGTGTTAGAATATGTCTTCTCGTGTCATGGTTTAACCCCAGCTGACAGCTAAGCATCACACAGCCACTCAATATCCCCATGGTGGGATACAGGGGACAAACAGGATATAAAAGAGAGAAAAATAAGATAAAGACAATTAATTAGGTAAAGCAAAAGCTGCATATGCAAGTGACAGAGAAGGAATTCACTACTTCTAGTAGGGGGTCACCCCTATGTGAACAACCCTGTTTCCAGCAAAAATCCAAAGCATAGCCCCATGCCAGCTACTATGAGGAAAGTTAAGTGTATTCCAGCCAAAACCAATGCACTGAGTCATCAAACCAAATTTAATATTGGGAAGACTAAAGAAGTAATAGTTTACTGATGTCTTTTATAGTAATGATGTTGTCAGTAAAGTAGACTTTGTAATTTTGCTTTTACCAGTCAATTTGCTGTTGAGTTTTATCAGTGTTCCTTACAATAAGACTTTTTTCAGAATAAGAGGATGGCGTAAAAATTCCGGTTGTTTCATATTCAGCAGACTAAAACAGAGCAGAAGAAGCTTGTTTCTTCAGGCAGATGCTATTACCTAATGTAGCCTTTCCCTTATTTACTTTCAGTGTTTTCTGTGTCAGTGGTCGTACACTTACTGAGGCATGACATAATATAGTTTTGTATTGTGGAGAGACAACTTTCCTAATGTATTTCAAGACAAATAATAATTTTAGTAATATTTCCTGAGTCTCTGTAGTTGCCTGCTAATGTGATTTAAAAATACAGAATAAATACGTTATACAAAATAAATCCATCTTACTTCCTGTGTCCTTCTCCATGGCTCACAGTGCATTTGACTATGACACTGAAAACATGAACTCTGAAGATATTTACAGTTCTCTTCGTGGAGTCACTGAAGCCATTCAGAATTTCAGTTTTCGTAGTCAGGAAGATATGAATGACCCTGTAAAACGAGATGCTAAAAAAGATGATGGTGATTTGGTGAGTATTTAAACTACGTCCATGTTGGTGTCAGCAACCTAAGCTAGTGTCTGATTGATTACAGATAAGAAAGCATCCGTTTCAGGAGGCTTATATTCTTCTTAAATTGGACATTTCTCCTGAATTACTTAAGAGCTTTAGGAAAATATGTTCCTAGTGTTGAACTGCATTTTGAAAACGTAAATGCTGATTTTAAGTAGCAGTGCCTGTTTGTTTAACGTGTTAACAGTTTAGAAACCAGTGATCTTGCAAAACAGCTGAAATTAATATTTTGAGAAGCTTGTATCCTAATATATGTTTTTCTGAATGTTTTATTTTATTTTGTACAAAACCTGTGGGTTGTTAAGATGCAGTATGTGAGACTCCTGTTTCTGTGGAACTTTGGCAGTCAGATTGTGTTGAATTTGCCAGTTACATATGCTTAAATACATTTTTAATTACTTTGCATCAGACTTGTAATATAAAATACAGCTATTTCTGGTTTATGATTTCTTTTGGACAATATGCACTTACCCTTTTATTCTGGGGTTTTTTTTTGTTTTTTTTAAGGAAAGCAACATTTAGGGAAGGGAACTAAGACTTCTTATTTGAAGTCTAGTTTGAAAATTCGAAGCATTTTGACATTTGTAAGTTTTTGCTACATAAATGAATTAGTGATGTAGTTAATGGAAAGGTGTAAGAGTGTATTTCACATGCTGATGTGATACTTCCTCTCCTTCAGATTTGCAGTGCTTCTGGGATAATGGACATACGAGCAGGAAGTGGTGTGAGTGATACAGGTCGGACAGCTCTGGATAACAAAACGTCATTACTCAACACGATGCCTCCCCACTCCTCACCATGCTCACGAGATTACAACCCATACAATTATTCTGATGGTATCAGTCCATTTAATAAATCTGCTTTGAAAGAAGCCATGTTTGATGATGATGCAGAGCAGTTTCCTGATGGTGAGATTCAGATTACTTGCTGTGCTAGAAGAAAAATCGTGAGATTGTCTATCTTGGAGTTCAGTTTCTGAAGTTATTTTTAGGAATATATGTATCATTTATTTGAGAGGTTTTTACAAATGCTATATTTTGAATTAGTTTATTTGTTAGTCATCTCTTTGAGTTACATTGTTGGATTACCTGGTATTTGTAGAAACTAAGGGTAAAAATTAAGGAAATGCTGAACGGAGTTGTATACTTCTGGTAGCACATCCTGCATCAGTATTGGCAGTATAAATTTACTTACCAGATTGTTTTATGATTGAAATTTAAAGCAGGAGGGTGGAGAAAAGATTTACAGCAAGGAAGTAAAACTGAATCGAATCAGTTTGGGAATTAAGTGAAAGATTAAGTATTTTGTTAGTAATATATTTGTATTTGAAACATGACATTGGCATTTTCTATTGACTAAACATTCTTTTTAAATGAAACAAAACAAACCAGCTTTTTACCAGGAAGGTGATTCATCTATCCCATGTAAATCTAGGGACAGGTGTTGCTGTTTACTAGGCTTCCAGAACTTCTTTATTCTCCATATATCTTTGGGTAAATTTTATATCTGTATGTTAAGAAGTTCCAAAGTACCACTACTATCATTATTTTAATAAACAGTCAGTGGTAATCTGGTATTCACTGTTGTTCAGCTATACATTGTTTTTAAGTAAACACTTTCTTAATAGCAAGGGATGAACTGATGATCTCCCATCTACCTGTTTTGCTTTCATCATTCTGCAAAAGATGTATTACAGAAACTGTTGAGAAACAAAGTTATTTTTGACATGGTGTTTTATTCACCTATTCTATAAGTTGGCTTTAAGTTTGCATTGAATCAAAACAAAATCCAAGTATAGTGCATTTTTATTTGTTTTTTCTTACATATCATGAAGAAGCATATAGAGTAGCCAAATATCTTCTGAAAAAGATGGAAGGAAAAGCACAGTTTTACAGATCATGTCATGTCCATGTTAATAATTAAATAGTTTTGCCATCCACATACAGAGCCAGGTTATGTTTGAGATTGTGTATTAAGGGGTCTTGTTTTACATGGGAGAAGCCTCCTTCTACCTTCTGACAACTTATTTTTGGACATTAAACCAGATGCAATCTGTGCTGTGCCAGCATGATTGAGTTTTGTAACAGCTCATGACTGGCTGGAGTGAAGCATCCCTATCCAGTATTAGTTTGTCTTGGTTGGAAGAGTAGTGTATTGCATTATTTAGGTCTGTTCTTTAAGGGATCTTGATGAAGTACTTGCTTTCATTCCTGTGTTGTTCACCATCAGTATTTAGTTATATCATGTACATTTTGTCATTTGTGTGTTACTTCCAGGATTTTATCTGGGATTATTTACAAAAAGTCTGCAAGAGAAAATAAACATTTGGCAAAATACCTTGTGCCTACAGCTCCTCTGTTGGGAGTTACACACTTTCCCCATGAACCTGAAGGGCTTGTTTGACATTAGATATCAGTTTTTGGACACTCCACAGAATTGCTGCTTATTCCTGACACAAAATTATGTTTGTACTGGATTCCCAACTGTCCTGCCATGCATTACTGACAGAAAGATGTGGAAATACAAGGCTAGATGGGAAAGCCTTAGCTGCTCATACAGTCCTGTCAACAGCACTGGGGCAGGAATGTGTATTCTACAGATGGCTTGTCTGGCAGTTGAAAATTTTCAGCGAGGAGATGCCACAGTGTGCCTCACATGGCTCACATTTGAGTGTTTTGCCTCTCTTGCAGTAAAAAGGTTTTCAGAATAACAGCCTAAATTTTCCAACCACTTGCACTTTGTTTTTTTCCCCCAAGGGAAATGCTCTTTATCTGAAGCATAGGGAAACCTGGCTCTTTAAGTCACTTCCAGACTCCTTAAAAGCAGTTCACAGTCTCTGTTTGAAAAACAGTGTTCTTCTCCAAAGAAGCTTATTTTTTTCAGCTTACTTCCATGGATTGCACTTTCCAAACATCTTCCTTTATGCCTGCCACTTTGTATATGGGCTTAAGATTTCTGCTTCTGTCTTGCCTTACGCTTGGCATCTTTCTTCTTTCAGACCATTCCTTTGATTTGACATGATAATTCTCAATTCTTACTGTTCTCCAGAATGTTTGTTATTACTCCTAAAGTGATGTCATTTACAGATTTTCTGAGTTCACACTCCTTAGATAGCACTAACAAATGCATCCAACAGAACCAGGCTCTGCACACATGCAAGCAAGGACATAACTCATATGCTCCTGGATTAATAGAAAGCCATTTATAATCCAGTCACCCTGCAAGTGATTCATCAAATTTTGCACTTGCTTTGTTTGCTTTTTTGGCCATCATGTTTGCATAGCTTTTATATTAAAATGCTGTGAGTGGCAGTAGGAAAATGTTTCCTAAATTCAGGACATACCTACATGTTCCCTTTTAACCCTCTAAACTGTTTGTCCTGTCAAAAGGATGTGATTTCGTTTGAGAAGAGCTGTTCTTCATCAATTATTTCTCTCTCTAATGAATATTTTAATTAATTCAAAAGAAGGACTTGCATCTGCTCCTCTTCATTTGTGTTTGTTTCTTTTCTGGAAAAGAAATTTTGAGAGTAGCTTTGAACATGACTTCTATGCTTCTCCATTCTTATCTGGAGAATGTTTGGAAATTAAACACATGGTGCTAAGTCATACAAAGGAAAGGAAAAGGCAAGCTGTAAAGGCACATCCCTCTTGGTTACCTTCATGTTTTTCAGTTATGTAGTCCGTTACTGGAACTTCTTTCCTCCCCGTATTCCTCCATGGACATGGCTATTACCTTCCCCTCTCTAACCCTTTGGTCCATGCGTTTAAGATGACACCACAATGAAAATACCTTAAACAGATAAATTTAAATGAGTAGTTTTGCTAATGAAGTGTCAATATGCATTCCCAAATAGGATTTGCTATAGCTATAATCCAAATAGGATTTGCTATAGCTATGTGCAAGTTTGGTAGAACAAGTGTAATAGTGCTGCCAGTAAAAGTAATGATCTTGTTTCCATAAAAATTGTTTCCATAAAAATTGATGGTGATCAACAAAGAGACGGGACCCCCCACTTGCATAATGAAGAGACGAGACTCCCGTTTGATGCAAGCATGAAGCCAATTTATTGATTTTACATATTAATATATACTTTTTCAACTATAGCTAAAAGTAGCACAATCACACAATTGGTGTTTCTAGGTAATATGACTTAACCAGAACTCTGCACAGACCTGTGCAGACGAGCATAGGCACGTACAGTCTTGCATGATTTATCTAAAACAAAGCACAGCAAGCATACCTTCTGCTTCCCTATTCAGGGTTCCTCCTCGTCTTGCCAGGGCTTGTGGCCTACCAAACCTAGTACATCCACTTCAGCCATGAGTTGAGCAGTGCTCTGAGTCCTGCTCTCCAGCTGTATTGCTAAAAAAATGATTGTCCATTCTACTCATCTGCTTTAAATAATAATTCACCTCATGCAATTTCAGTCTACACTTCAGTCGAACATTATTAATCCATTAATACAGCGGCAGCAGAAATGTTTGTAGTTTGCTTTCAGGTGCTGGTGCTCCTGTTTATTCATGCAAAACAGAATGCAAATAGGAATGTGAGGTTCAAAACCAGCATGATTTTTACAGTAGCTGATGTGTGGTACTAAGATATTTAATTCTGTGGTATTCAGCTTTTATTGTTTTCATTACACAAGTGCTTTGTACTTGTAAGCATTTGTAAGTTACAGTACTGTATATAGTAATACAAGATGTTCAAGGGCTGTGGTTTCTCAGTGTATAATATAATTAATTTGTTATGGAGGATGTATTTCATGTGTTAGTTCGTACATGCAGTCATTTCATGAAAGGTGCAATGCATTTCCATTGTATGCCAGAACTTCCAAAATTTTGCCTTAGGAAACGGCATGTTCCTGTTAATTTATCCAGAAGTTTCCATGCAAAGATGGAAGCTCTATACTTTGATTTCTTAAAGGCTAAATAGGTCTTGATGATGGAATAAGGGTACTAAGTTGATACTCAATTTTTCATTAAGACCATTTTAAAGTTTCTTGGCTGTTTGCAGATCACTCTGTTTGCAGTCCAGTGTTTACAAATATAGGTTGTGTTACTAATGTGTTTTTCCATTATCATGGAATCCTCTCTAATCAAAACTAAAATCCAGAGCCATGTCTTAATGAATTGTTTTTGGGATCTATGGGACTAATAGCCCCGGTTTGCCTTTATTTCAGCTCTTTGTACCAAGAACCATTGTTGTACTTTTTTTTTCTCCTGTTTGTTTCAGCAACCTAGCTATTGTTGTGGAATCGTGGCTTACAAAAGTCTAAACAATTCTGTAATACTAACAGAGAAAATAAATTTTTTCGTCTTGAATAGAAGGGTCATATGGGAAAGATGGCCCTTTGTGGAAAGGATTCAGAGTACTTAGTAGGGACTGCAAGCCTAAAAACTCCTGCAGTAGACTACCCTGCAAGGGGGTTTTTGCACACTCATTGTAGGGGTTTGGGAGGGGATTGTAAGCTTGTTCAGCAGTGTTGGCTGCGCTGAAAATGTAGTAGCCAAACTGCAATTCCCTGGATAGGGAAGCAGAAAGTATGCTTGGTGTGCTTTGTTTTAGAAAAATCATGCAGGCAAATGTGAGGAAGAAAACAAAAGCATGCTCAAAAGAAGTCACACTAGAAAATATCCTTTAGTTGTACAACAGGCACAAATATTTTTTTGCAATAATTGTGTTTGTGTATTATTTTTTGACAGAGCCTCCCATGGACCATTCTGATCTGGTTGCAGAACTACTCAAAGAGTTATCAAACCATAATGAGAGAGTTGAAGAAAGAAAGGCTGCCCTGTATGAACTCATGAAGTTAACTCAGGAAGAGTCTTTTGGTGTTTGGGATGAGCACTTCAAAACAATACTCCTTCTGCTGCTTGAAACGCTTGGAGATAAAGAGGTAAATTCAGAAACAGACAGTTAAGAATGTTAACAAAGAACATAGCTTACTTTCAGTACCTTTGACATTTGTATGACAAATGAAAGGGCACAAATCCCAGTTAGTGGTGGAAAAAACAAAAAAAAAAATGGGAATACAAAAATGCCATGAAGTCCGATTGCTCTGATGGTGAAAAGGGCATCAGCGATACTTCTTCAGGATTCCTATTTGTTGATTCTGACACAGTAGATTGAATGAAACATTTTTGCACCAAGATTCAAAGCTTGTCTGTTTATAGCCACTGAATGAATCTAGAATATCAAAACATCATGTGTGGCAAAGCATTTAAAAATTTATTTCTCAAATACAGTAATGGCCATTGTGAAGAGACTGCATTCTATGTAATAGTTCTCTACAAAGGCCATGTTCCTGAAATTACTGAGGATCAAAAAGACACCAGTACTTGTGTTTGACTTTTTAAATAATTGTAAAAAGAAAAAGTAAAAAATGTATTTGACTGATAGTTTTATCAGCCCTTGTGTTTGCAACTTCTGGGTAACATAGATAAGTCAAATTAGTTTAGCAGTGTGTTTAGGATATGTCACCTGAATTTTCTGCAAAAAGAGAGATTGAAGATTTTTTTTTCTGTTTTTTCCATTATTAAAGACTTTTCCAGCAGCTGAACAAATGTTAAAAGCATATGTCTGTTTAAAGATGCATAACTCATTTATTTTAATATTGAATCTTTAGCATGCAATTAGAGCTTTGGCACTGAAAGTTCTAAGAGAAATTCTAAGAAACCAGCCAGCAAGGTTTAAGAATTATGCAGAGCTCACAGTCATGAAGACATTAGAAGCACATAAGGATCCTCATAAGGAGGTCAGTAATCAGTAATTTTATTAGTAAGTTATATGTAAGTTACGACAAATTATTACAAAATGAAAGAGCTGTCATGAAAATGAGAAATAATCAGTTCTTACTGAGGAAGTAATTTTTTTAATAACAAGCATATTATTATGTGTTTAATAACAGTGATGTTATTAGTTAACATGGGTATGCAAGAAAAAAACCCATGCAGTTCCAAATGGTTAATATCATCCCCAATAACAATTGCCTTGGGTGCCATTCCACAGGACAGTGTAACCCACAGTGTCTCACCATGGCTCCTTAAGGAAAAACTGAAAGATGCTTTTTCTTTATTTGACATCTTAAGCCGAATGTAGGTGTACTAGAAATCTAAAACAAGCTTTTGTATTTCAGTGAGATTTATGGTTGAGAGATGAGACTAAACAATACAAGGAATTGTCAACCCTTTCCGTTCTGCTCTGTTTGATAGCATGGCTTTGAAAGTGTTAAGGGAAAATGCATGGGAATATGTCAGTGGCAGAGGTGCTAGTGCCAGGAATAGTGAGGGGATTCAGGAGAAAGGTAAATGTAACCTTGCTCAGAGTTACTTGTGATGCCTGCATACACAATAAAGGACAATGCATGTAAATATAGGAAACACAGATACGGTAACCAACCCAGTATTCAACTTCTGATATTAGTGTCACTGATGCTGTGGAAATGTTTATTACTAAATGAGTACATCTTCCCCATGCAAGGGCACTTTGTGGAGTATATTGTGGAGTTTCAGGCTTTAAAGCTGACTGCGATTCCTCCCATCCCATGATTTTATCACTCATTTGATACTCATTTCTCTTTTCCATGTGCTGTCTGGATTTGTTTCATACACTGTATTTATTACAGTGTCATTTCCTCATCTTTCCTTCTCTGTTCCTGTGCCTTTTTCCCTCTCGTAATTTTGTATGTTAGGAGTGAGAGAGTAAAGGATGGAGAGAAAATTTTGGAGGTTTTTGTACATCACTGTGTACAGCCACTCATTTTGTACAGTAGTTTCCCTTGTTAGATGGCAGATGCCAGCACAGCACTAATGTGAAGATCAGATGTTAATTTTCTCTGTAAGTGCCCTTGTTGTGTTTTGAGCTTGTGTACCTGTTGAAGTCCTACCTAACTGTTCTTGTTCTGCTTGTTCTGCATATTCTTCAGGCTTAAAGTACTCTCTTGTCAAAGTTTATTTCAAAATTATAGGGGAAGAAAACCAGCTAGATTGGCTTCTACAATTAGCAATGTAGATATGTCATTAAATATACCTTTGAAATGAAGATGAAAACATGTTTTACCAGTGATCACTGACCTAACAAGCAATAACAAATGACAATACAAGAAATTACAGATTTACAAAGGTGGTGATTACCATATGTAGTTGGAGGGTATGCAGAATACAGATATTTCAGATCCTATTAAACAAGCAAGTTTGAAAAACTGATGTGTATTACCAAGGGCATAGTAGCCATAGAATATCAAGAAGAATTGTGTTTTTAAGAAATAATGTCCGACAGCTGGACTCTTTACATATTTCTGTAATATTGCAGAGGTCTTGATAGGAAATGTTTATGCTCAAAACCACTGCTGCCAGAACACAGACCGCAGAGTAAGAGTCTCATATAAATCACTTTGCTGTGTCTTTTTCTTTCAATAGGTGGTGAGATCTGCTGAAGAAGCTGCTTCCATGCTGGCCACTTCAATTAGCCCAGATCAGTGCATCAAAGTTCTCTGTCCAATTATCCAAACTGCAGATTACCCCATTAATCTGGCTGCAATCAAAATGCAGACAAAAGTTATAGAAAGAGTATCTAAAGAAACCCTTACTCAGCTTTTACCAGAAATTGTGCCAGGTCTAATACAGGTAAGGAGAGAAGAAAGAAGAAAATAGAGGGGAAAAAGACCAAACAGACTAATAAAAAGAAACTGTATGAATACGAATTGCAAAGACTTTTTAAAAATAGTACCACTTGGTTCTTATGAAGGATTTCACTTGTCTGATAGTTGATGGCTGCTTTGACCCAGAAATACCTTCAACAGTGGGAACAATATCTTTGCTTAGCAGGGCGCTAAATTATGACCATTATTAAGACTCAGGGAATCTCAGTAGGATATAAAGTCCTGGTTATAGGTAAGCTTGGTATATACTTTTAGTTCTAAGATCATTCTTAGTTGCTTGTACGTTTTTTCCAAGTTATATAATTCGGTGTAAAATTGGCCATGCTTTATTTGTGTGTAACTGTAGGGGTTTATCAGCTGGGGCTTTTGGGAGGCAAGAGAAAACAAGCAGTTTTATAAAGCTGAATAAAATTAGAAGGATATCTGAGTTTTCTCTTTCTTTGTCTTTAAAACTGAATTTTTTACCAGCTTTTTAAAGATCATATTAAGAGCCAAAATACATTAATTTCCTTAATTGATCAAGACTTTCTGGAGTTGGAAGCTGCATTGTGCAGATTTCTGTCTTTAATGAGTGCGATCCACTCCTACATCTGCAGGAAAATAGAGGCAGAGAAGGGCCCTCTGAGAAGGGAGTCTGAGTGAGTCAGGCATGGGTGATAGAAAAATTGCAAAAGAAACAAAAATCATTGAAGAATGAGGTGGGGGTAGGATCTTTAAAAAAGGATCTTTAGCTGTTAAGTGAGTTCATTCAGAGAGTCAGGAAGCTCTAAATTGTGAGTGGTCTTCTGCTTTAAGTAAACAGCTGTATAGTCTAGAAGAGTTCTCTTACGTGCTCACCTGTTGCATGACAGCAGCTCTATTTTCAGTGTAACTTATGAACAGGACTGTGTGGGTTTTAAATTCAACTTGGAAAATGACTATCAATGGCGACTAGTAGGCAGCCTGCTTTTTAACTGCATGCTCTGTATTTGTGTCTTTTTGTTGGAATGCTTCATTGGGCTACACTGGCATTAATTTACCATAGACTTCAATATATTTATTATAGTAAATAAGTCAAGAGCTTTTCTTTTAATCATTAACTGATGAGGTATTCATGTTAATTTTATTGCTTTCTAGGGTTATGATAATTCAGAGAGCAGCGTTCGTAAGGCATGTGTTTTCTGCCTTGTAGCCATTCATGCAGTAATTGGTGATGAACTAAAACCACATCTCAGTCAACTCACTGGCAGTAAAGTAAGTAGAAGATACTGTTTAAAGAAATCTTGGCTCATAATTGCATCTATGAATTTACATTTTGGTTGCCATTGCCAGAAGGTTTCAAAGAAGCGTATACTTGAAAGAGAATATCCGTTGTATTAATATGACTTTGCGGTAAAACATTCAAAACTGAGAGTCCACAGATCTTTGTTTATGCAAGTGTACAAACTTTTGCATAAAGATAATTACTAAACTATGTTTCTTACTGCTTTTTTAATGCATTCAGTTCCTTGTATAGTGGTAGTAGTGATAATGGCTGCATTCAGCAAGCTTTTCCTATCAGTGTTTTTTGTCTTTGTTTTCATGCAAGTTCTGGTTGAAAAACAGGGAACATGGTATGTCCATGTTACATAGAGCAGCTTCATTTATTCTTCCTCCTTGTTATTTTGCTTTCACCAGTCTTTTCAGTACCTCTAATTTGAAATAATAAGAACCAGTCTTTTTGTTTCAGGACGTTTACGACTTCATTGACATCTTTTTCAAGCAATTTTTTGCATATAAACAGCTATATGTTAGTTGTGAATATCTTTGTCCTTGGGAGTTAAACAGGACAATTAATCTTGTGTGTCTGTGATAGAAGACAGTTCTATCTTTAAAATAGTCTCTGGCAGTGATTGTATTTAAAGTGACTCTAGATGATATTAGAAGCTTTAGTAAATACCAGCATCAGCAACTCTGACTAGAGGCTTAAACCTCAGCATTAACTTAAAAGAAAAAAAAAAACAAAACACTGCCATATTTAGAAAAGCATTATAATTGGAGGAAGGTACTCCATCTATCTTAATCTAGCTACCTTATATCATATTCTTCTTTACATCCTTAGAGAAACTTGAGCAGTTTCCTTGTGACAGATTTTATTTGTGTTCGATGTTTTCCATTGGCATGTTATGTTCCTCTTGAATCAACTGTGTAAAGTGCAATTTTGCTTTTAGGGAAAAGAAGAAGGATTAATGTCTATTTTGTTGTACAATTACTGTAATCAGTCTGTACGGTTTGCAAATACTAAACAAAGTTAATTTCTGGCTTAAATTTGCAGATGAAATTATTGAACCTTTACATCAAACGTGCACAAACAGGCTCTGGAGCAGGGGATACAGCAGCAGATATGTCTGGACAAAGCTAATGAATCTGACAAGAGTTAACCAGGTCTCCTAAAGCAAGGGCCCTCTTCAGTGAAAGGAAAATCCTTACATGCAACTTCTGGAACTTTTTTCTTGTTTTGTTTTGGTTTTTTTACCCCCTTTCTTTTGTTATTTTTCTTTTGTTTGGGGTTTTGGTGTTTTTTGGTTTTTTTTTTTTTTTTAATCAACAGCTGTCCTCAGCGTGCATGAGACTGTTGAAATAGAATTATTCCAAATCTAAGGAAAAACAGTATTAACATCAATTGATCAAAGCAGAATAAAATTTCAAAATAATCTTATCCATCAGTTACCCTATTCATAATCCTCTATGTCTTCCCATTAACTTTTGCCGTTGTATTAAAAAAAAAGAGATTTTTTTCATGCTAATTAAAAGGTATGCTTTAAGCTTCAGAAGTTAAAATATAAATTCTGTTGCTTTTCTTCAGCTGCAGGTAATACTACCTTTTTATTGCTGTTTTGTTAGAGTATTATGTCCTTTGCTAGAAACAAGAAGTGATGTGAAACGAAGCTGAACTAGTCTGAACTGCAGTGAGACTTGTCCACTGTGTTGGTGGTTCATCATCTTACTTATAGCTTGTTTGGGATATTCTGGAGATTGAGAAATAAATAAGAAAGAATAAGAATAAAAAGAAAGCTGGATTGATCCAGTTCTGTCACAGTGATATTGTTCATTGGTTGTATGTTTGTTGCATAAATAAGAATTTAGTGTGCACAGCAGAGGACTGGTACAACCAGTACCTCTTAATGTGGAAGACAGCCCTGCCAGGGCAGCCCTGCTGATCTGGTGATAGTGTGGCAGCCTGCTGGTGAGCAGCAGAGTTCATGGTCACTTGATGGACGTGAACCATCCTTGTCACCTTTCATTCTTCAAGCAGAATGCTTCAGAATGGAGTGCTCTACCCAAGCATGCTCAGTATGTATTTATCGTTATCACTAGAATGTTTCCTCTCAGCCTGATTGCTGGAACAAGTAGTCTTGTATTGTAACTCACATGGGATCTTATGACAACAGTGCAGAAAACTATTTATTCCTTACCTTCTGAAGAGCACCAAGATTTTCTGCATTGAATTTAAATGGGGGGAGGGGGGAATAGTCACAAATGCTATGGATCTCGCCACCTTTTAATTTAAAGAAAAACATATATTTTGGATGCGTAGGAAAAGCTGCACCAAATTATTTGCGTGGTTTTCTTGATTTGCATCCTCGAGACCCATCTGGATTAAGGTGTGGAAATGTTTCAAGGGTTTGTTTTTCCATTTTTGAAGAAGAGTTAGTATATTGTGAATAATGGTTCTTTGTATTTATAAAGTTGCTAATGGAAGGAGAACAAAGATAAGTAAATGTGTCCCTAAGTGTTATATTTTTCCTTTTTTTTTTTATTTTTTTAAATTTTTTTTTATATAAGCAGCAAGCTAATTGAGTGAGAAATGGGATGAAACAGTGCCCTTCCTGGAATAGTGGAACTTTGTTTTCCTGACTTTTTATTCCCTTTGACTGTGATGTTGTCTAGTTGTAAGGAGTGTATCCTGATAAGAGAGAAAATAGTGGTGCCAAGGATGATGATCTATGCTAGGCTAAAATTCTCTCTACCTCTTCAGGGTGACTAATTTTTGACTGAGCTGCTGCATATGGCACCCAGTAGAAGAACTATCTACAGAAAAATCTTTATTTTTTTTTCCAAATTATCACTTAATGTGTATTCAAAACTCCATTGCAGCCAAATATCATAAGAAACTACTTACACACTTTACCTGCTAGGAACCCTGGAAAACAAAACTGAATAAAAAATTATGTCAGATGCTTGTAGTTAAAAGGAAAGATTGTTTTTACTTTAGTTTGAAGTGAATGCGATAGAAAGATCTAAGATGTGGTTATTAAAGAAGCGATGCCATTGCAGAGGTTTATTTGGAGGAAAAGTTGTAGAAATATATGTAAAGACTTAAACCCAAGACTGTCATAACTCATTGCTAGCCCTTTTTAGCAGCTACATGAAGAAAATAGTATTTCCTCCTCCTTTCTTTTGTTATGTGTAACATCCTTGTTGTTTTCTACTGTTTAATTACATTGTGTATTTATAGTTCTATGCTTACCATTGTGCATATACTGGCAATAAAATGTACATAACAGTCCTTAAAAGATTAGCAATTTATACATTCTGGTTTTCTGTTTTATTTGATCACATGCTCTAAGAAAAATTATAAATGTGATTCATACAGAATTGGTTAAAAAAAATGATCTTAATCTTCATGTTTTGTGTGTCCAAATGATGTTTCTTTATATAGAATTGTTGCTAAATCTGACTTGGCATTTGAGAACATGCTGTGAATAAAGGTATATTAGACAAATTTTTAAAAATTGAATAGAATCTTTATGAACACTTCTTCATCTTCAAAGAAACAGCTTTCCTTCATCTAGGCAGATTTTTTGTTTATTATTTCATTTATTTGTACATTATAAATCATTTACATTTTATTTTTTTTATACTGAAATATATTTTTCAGTTTACAGCCTTGTAGTTTTTACATTTTAATTATACAAAAGGTCACTTCAGAAAATTGCACAAATTCTAAGCTTAGTAGCCCTGTATGTTATTCCTGCATTTTGTATAGTCAATATTTATTTTCAGAAAATTATTGCAAGATGACTGTTACTTGTCATCTTTTTGAAGATGCTGAAAATACAAGTTATTGAAACATACAGTATACATTCGGGATGAAACCTAGTTTTTTACATGTAAACAAAATGTATGGTTTTTTTATCCCCTATATGACTGAGAAATTTTGCTCCAGGTAGGGGGGAGGAAGATATTTACTCAAAGTTTGTACATCAGTTTTGCTTTTAAGGCATCTTTAAATGTTTTAAGCTAAGATATCCCATGTATTAAAAATCTCAATGCAATATATTTAGATGAATATTTTACTTATGATATGACTAGTTCTGTTTCCAGCAGAGATGGGGTTGCTATCTTTGTAAACAGATAGAATCTATTTATATTACATGAAGCCATCAGAATGTAAGAATTTGGGAAGAAAATTATTTCCACAGCAGCCAGTTTATCAAATTCACTGCATTGCTTTTTGCCTTCATTTCCTATATTATAAGTAGATATTAGCTCAGTTAAATTCAAGCAATTGAAGCATTTGAAAACTCAGGCAAATTCAAGTCATGCCTTATGTTCCCACTGGAAGAGATTTCTCTAATGGATTAGCATAAAGATATGGGAAAAAATAGGACAGTTGTAAATTGCTCTTCTTTCAGACAGGGTTTCTATATGTTCCTTCTAATACCCTGTCAAGATAGGTCATTGCAATCATTTGAATACTGAAATGTAATTTTTAAAGGTTGGGTTTGGGCTATAAAAAAGAGGAGGGAGAAGAAAAGCTACATGCAGAATCAGGATGGGAAATGGATATCATTAATGTCTCAGACTTGGATGTCATTTTATTTAAATAACTTTGAGTAACACATAATGTTCAGATGAAGTCTTAGCAAGGAGGTTGGGATAATAAATGTAAATTGAAAGGAGAGCTGATCATGTAAATTTTCCTGAGTTGGCTTGCTTGGTTGTTTTAGGTTTTTTTTTTTTTAAGATAAAGGTTGGAGCAGATTGAGTTGTGTTTATTATTTGCGGTCTGAGTTACAGAGCAAAAAGAACAAACATCTGGATCCTGAAACACTTACATATTCTTAATGGTTTATATGTGTGTTTTAAGGTTTAAGTCACGAACATATCCATGAAAAAAATTATATTGAGAATACAGGCCTAAACTGCTCACAATTTGAATTTTCAGCAAAGGAATTCAAATGCTGAATGTAATATTGTCCCTTTGAATACAATCATAAAAGAGAAAATAATTTTGAGAAATAAATATCTTGAATTACACTACAGGTACTCACTATGGGAGGCGAGTGAGAATGGTTCCACTGGCTGTGGTAACTTGCACTGTGTTAGGTTGGAACTTTGCAAACAGAACACAATAAACATAAATATGATGGGGTTGCATAAGCAGTTTGGAACTGGAGGACTACCAGGAGAAAAAAATCTGTTGATTTCTCCCAATTAAAACAGTAATCTGATGAGTTTTGCAATTGCAGTCTACTTCCAGGTAAAATAAAAATCAATATTCATACTGAGCTCGCTTAAGAAAACATCTTAAAATTCTCCCCCATGTGAGTTTTCCAACTCATTAAAAGTACATACTTCAAAGATTGGCTTCATAATTTATATATGTTTCCTTCTTTTTTGTTAAAACACAGAAGATTTTCAGAAATGTGGGAAGTTTGAAGAACCAATTGTGTTGGTCTGGCAAAGAATCAAACTTCACTTATTCTTTTTCTATATTTTGTTCATGTTTCTATGTTTTAGTGTACTTTAAGAGCTCCGTTTCCAAGCTGTGCAGTTTGGATTATCCCAGTTAAAGACGTTTCTTCATTTGCTGATGGGATTTTAGAATAATAAGTGTATTTACTAAGAAGTTTGCAAGCAGTTTTGAATACTGTATGATTTCTGTTAATATAAAAATTCTGTAACTTTTGATGTATTTCAGATAGATAAAAGTCATCCTAGTGGAAATACTGTGAGGGAGTATGACTGGAAAAAATTGTTGATAGTGAAACATGGAAAATATTTCTTCAGTGGAAAAAGGAACATATGTGCATATAAATGTTTGATATCCACTTATATTGGTATCAGATAGGAGGTAAAAAAGTAACTGAACTTGATACTGGGCATCACAGTTTTACAAGTTTTCTTTTACCTATCCTTTCTTTCCTAGATCGTGCTATTGTCCACCAATGCTCATCTTTAGACCTCTGTGAAGTCATTACAACCAGTACTAGAGATGGCTCTGCTAAACTTATGTCAGGATAAATTCAAAAGCAGTGTCTGTCTGTCCTAGGAACATCTGTAGCAGTTAAAAACCAGTATGTAGATTGAAGTTACACAGTAGACAGACGTTCTTAAAAGTCAGCTGGACTGCTTTAGGTATTCCCTCACCATCTATTCATCTCTGCCAGTGGTAGAGCCAACAGAGTACCTTTGTGGGAGCTTCCCTAATCTGTTCTCCAGTCTGATTTGTCTGGAATAATCTCAGACTGGTCCTTCAGCAACACCAAGGGCTCACAAACCTATGCCAGAGAATGAATGAATGTCTGTCCTGGGCTGAGAGGGTCTGCCTGTATGGGAGGGGCAGTGGTGGGGGAGGAAGTACAGGAAAACCTACCTGTTTCTTAGCACAGTGTGTTTAGCCTGAGCACATATAGCTCATGTCAAAATACCAGGGAAGATGAGGGAACTGTTGATTTCAGCTTGGATAAACAGCTCTAGTGCAATCCTGTAGGGGAATGGATATGTGTTCCATTTAAAATTGCAGATCAGCATGTTTTAAAACGCTTAATTAATTTATATGATAGTCTGAAATAATATATTTTAAATGTACCTAAAGGTGTGCAACAAAAAGCCTCTAATCTGAAAAAATAGTTATTTCTGGCGTGTTACTTTGTGTCCTTTCAGCATGACTTAAACTGATGCAGATAAAAGATTTTTACACTATAGTACATGTCTTTACAGGTGGTTGTATCTTACCTAAAGAATTTCTGAGCTGTTTAATGCAGTTTTTGATATTTGAGATGACAGCTATGGCCACACTGGCCAACTAATCAATTGGAATACTTTTCCAAGATAAAATTACCTGCTTTCCGTAAGGTATTGTCATTCATCACCATTTATATAGCCTGTACCTGCCCTAGAGAAGAAATCTAAAATGGATATTACTGATTGTTCAGAAAGTGTCAGCTTAAACGTTTTAAAACCTTACTTGAAGAGCTGGTATTGTCAGAGGCTGCCTTTTCTCAGAAATCTATTAATTAGCCATTGCTTGAGCCCTGTAAGATTTTTGCACTGTTAGGAGGTGGAAAATGCAGAGTTGCTAGAAAGTAAGAGAAGAAAGACATGGTGTATATACGTAATTTAACCCCTTGTATGCTGCAGCTTATGTTCTTAAAAACCTTAAAGCCCCTGTGTGATTTGAAATGTTTTCAGGAAGGGAATTTTCTTGGAATACACAATGTCTTGCTTTCTCCTTTGAGAATTGAGAGAACAATACTAATGTTGGAGGACTTTACAAAACCAAGCCAGCCAAATGCTAGAAAATGCTAGACCTGGCAGGGTATCAAAGCTGCCTCAGAGCCTCAAGTAAAAGGGAGTCAGTCCATTAGGACTGAGAAATAACCAAGTTCTTTTTTCTGTGTCGAGCAGCCCACATTGCCAGTCTGGGAGTCCAAATACTGATTTTTAGGCTACCAAGCACAGAATAGCAGAATAACAACTACTTGAACTTGTCCACTTTTACAGACTTCTGAGTCATCTAAAAATAAAATGGACTCCACCCTTTGCCACCATCATACAAACCTGCTAACTTAAGTTTAGATTCGGGTATGATGTAATGGGTTAATGTAAGGGGTTAAATCAAAATACTCTGGTCAGTGGTGCTGTCTAAATCTCAGTGTCTACAAATTGTCTCCATGTCATAGGTTTCTTTGTACGCCATGGTCTTCCTAAAAGGCAGCAGATTAAAGAGAAGAAAGCAAAGGTAGTATTTGCCATGCTCCAACTTGTAAGATGTGAAGTCAGTAATACATTTATTCCTCTTCATACCTTGGCACCTTACTGCATCCTGAGACTGAGAAGTAGGTAGTGTGAGGAGAATGACTATGGAGGAATAAACTACAGATCAGAAATGCCTGGCAATGGAGACTTTCTTAAAAAGGGACAAGACCCCATGAAGAAAGGAGCATATCCTGCTGCATTCTTCGAAAGCAGAGAAATCTATGGTTTTTGTAACCTGACACTTGAGGATTGGAAGCAATCCGTATTTCTCCTTCTCCAAGTACCTCACTTGTATCAAGGAGACACTGAAGCAAGGCCAAGCACAGGGTCTGCTACATATCTGATGTATTTGATCAAAATTATTAGAAGGAGCTGTTGAAGCATTAGCAGTGTTATGCATCAAGCAGAGTTCTGGTCAGATACCATGTGATGTGTTGCTTTGTCTCTATGCTGGCAGTGTCCTAAGACTTCACTGGAATTTGGGAGGTCTACTAGAAATGTGCATTGTGGGTTTTCCCATTTCTCTTTATTTTTGTTGGCAGGCCTGCTTCTCGAGAGTTCTGTATCATAGAAGGAGGGCTGGTAAATGCAGCAGTCCTTACACCATTCAACTGGCCCAAATTACAACACCTAAATTCATCCAAGAATACAGATTAAAGGTGGCAGGTGGACATGGAGAACATGTGGGGGCATTGCTGCTCATCTTCTGCTGCACTCCACAGACACAGTGCATTGCTGTTCTCAGGCTGTCAGCAGTGACCCTGTACTTCTGCCACCTTCAGATGACCAGACACAGCAAAAGGACTGGGCTGGGTCAGCCCTTAATGTGGCAGGAGGTGTGTGGAGAACTCAGATCAGTGCAGCAATGGATCACATGCGGAAGTTATTCCTGCTTGTGGCTGTTACCCAGCATTGTTTAAGTTCACTGCAGTAGGAGTAAATACACTCCCCCATGGTAGTTTTGGTCCTTAATTGGGCAGAAAGCTATGTTAAACCATGACACTACTAGCAAGGTGTCTAAGAGAGACAGAGGTGTATTCAAAAGTAAAGGGGCTAGAAATGTGTGTCAGCACCTTCCGTAGAGATGAATGATGGATTCATAGCCCATCCAAGCCAGGAGTATCATTTAGATGTGGATAGCTAACTCACTACTATCCAAAGTCCCTCTGCCTTAGGCAGCAACTGCTGTACAAAGAGAGCCCAAAGACCAAATAGGATGCATCAAAATAATAATACTTTTCTAAACTCTATTTTGGGCATGCAGGATGTAGGAATTGCTTCTTCATGAATACAAAACTTTCTTCTGACTTTAAACGGAAAGCTAGTATTTTAAACACAACAAAATTCATCACTGGGCAGCAAAAACTTCCATTAAACAAAAATTTCTGAATAGATACTGGATTCACATTGTCTTATATTGTACCTGTTGTCAATAAAAGAATTTTTACTTGTTGAAAGCGAAGAGCAAAGATGACACTTGGTCATATATAACCAGTTATAATACCAGTATTTAAGGTCATTTGTTGTAGTTCTCAGAAAAGCAATCAGAAAAATTATATGAGGAGTCTGATCACTATAAAAAAGATTAGCAAGTTGAGTGATGCCTTAGGAGATTTCATCATTTTGAATGCAGCTCAGGGGAAAAAAATCCAATAAAGTTATCAGGTACCATATGCTAAAGTACTTTACTTCAGTGCATATCTACCCATTAGCAAAACATGAGCCTCCCCACCTTAAATTTCAGGTTGGACTTTGCATGCCATACACAAGCCTTAGAGCAAGTGATGTTTTAAATAAATAATGTCTTGTTGCTTGTGTATACAGTGCTGCTTTGGCTGAGCTCTGTGTACTTACTAGGCAGATCATAAAGCAAGAAAAAAAAGTAGCCCCTTAACAATAAACAGTACAAGGTAAAAAACTCACCTTATTTGTCCCCAAACTTGAAGGACTGTGTAACCACATACCTTTATGTCCAGAGGTTACTCAAGGGCAGCAGGTGGGGGTGTGGGGAATATACAGTGTTTCTCAAGGCAAAATACCAGATTCAGAAGTAACTTGGGAAGTTCATCCTGATTTTAAAAACAGAGTTACAGTTTACTTGAAGCTGTACCCATATACTGTTCACAACAGATATCAGTCAAAACACAAGACTGAATAGGACAAAGAAAATAAACACTGAATTATTTTGAATAATAATTCGTTTGAATAATTTTTTTTCTACATGTTCTGTCTACTATACTCTATACAAGGAACTCAAAGCATCTATGATTGATAATCATCTTGTCAACCCTTGGAGGGGAAAGAAAGGCAAAATTTCCTCTTTCACAGTATTTTTGCATAGAAGTCCACAAGATCTGATTGTGCTTTGCTTCTGTTATACCATCAGGGACAGTGTTCGCTGTGGGATTGGATGGTTTGTAGCAGCAACCTATGTGGTTACACTCTATCTAAAGTATGAAATAGTTTGTATACCATAAGGGACACCTGTCACACAGGCCTTGGGAGTTCTACCTTTTTTAAGAAGCAGGTACTTAAATCAGAAAAGCTGCCATTATTTCATCCTCCCTACAAACACCCCATCTCTTGAGGCAATAGTTTTTTCAATGACTCACTTATTCACATAAGGGAAGTATTTGAAGAATCAAATGAAGGTAAGGCACTGAATGGGCACATTTGCTGTGATGCTCCTGTTTTATTACAGCCTTCTATTGTGGTCTGGAGAATCAAAGCTCTTGTAACAGCTGGGCAAGCTAATGTCAGAGAACTGAAATTAGAGAACTAAAGCTCTTGCTCACTATCTGCACTCAGAACACATGGGCTGAAACCAGACCAGTAGCTGAATCTGCAACTGCTTGCCTGGACTCCTCTGAGGGTGGTTATTTTCAGCAAATTGTCTGTCTTGGTATTAAGAACAAATCTGCAACCCTGATATATGGTGTTTGTGTTATTTAAAAATAACAAAATTAATTCTAAAAGGGCTAGGAACCAACTCTGTGCTAAAGATAAAAAAGCAGCTGTCTCAAATACTTTTGCTCCCAAATTCTCTCTTGGACTTCACAAAAA
This sequence comes from Rhabdornis inornatus, assembly GCA_013397075.1. Classification (NCBI taxonomy): domain Eukaryota; kingdom Metazoa; phylum Chordata; class Aves; order Passeriformes; family Rhabdornithidae; genus Rhabdornis; species Rhabdornis inornatus. Next base: position 199,209 of record VWZS01006288.1, on the reverse strand, counting down.
AAGACTAATCAAAACTGCAGTGTTCCTTCTCATTTATGTTCTGACAAATAAGCATCTGTCAAAAGCAATGGGCTGGTTTGAGGAGGGAAAAAGTGTTGAACAATTTAAAGCCACATGAGCTCTGTGGGATATGCATAGAGAGGTGGGAGCCATTTTGTGGTAGAGCTCTTCGAGTGAAAGGGAATCGGTGGTATTACCCTTTCCACTTGACAGAAATACAAGTCACAGAACAAAACATGCCTGCCCTCTATATGGGAAGCTCTTGTAGACCCCAAGGGAAGATTGTGAAAGTGTTTTGAGGGATGTGTAGTTCTCTTCTTGAAAATGATTAGTGCAAATGGAAATGGAGCTTACAAATAAATGCGCTGCATGCATTTAACTCCTTTGGTGAAATCTAGGGCTGAAGACAGGGTAGCTTTATTTTGCAACTTACCAGTTTATGGACCAAACTGGATACCAGAATATATATTCTTTTCCTACAGTCACTGAAATCAAAATAATTATTAAAAAAATACAACAGCACTCACTGGGACACGTGCAGCCTTTTACATCTATGAGGATGCTTGTTACAAGTCTGTGGTTACAGAGACATGTAAGAGGAACAACTAACCTTTAAAAGACTCATCCAGTTCTCATCCTTGCTGGACCAAAAGATCAACTGGTGTACACAAGCATATCTGTGTCATAACAGCCCTCTTCGAGGTACTTATGTGCCACTTGGAGGAGAATAATCTCTCTGAATCACTAAGGCAGCAGTCCCAATTCTTGTCTGCTTTCCTGAGCAGCGTAACACGTGGGTGTTTGTTTCTCATCCCACATTTACAGTTCCTCTACTATTATTCTGTATTATTATACTTTGGGGATATGATTCTGCCTCTTTACTCCACTCTGGTGATACCCCACCTGGAGAGCTGCATCCAGCTCTGGGTTCCCCAGCACAGGAAGGACATAGATTTGGTAGAGTGAGTCCAGAGAAGGCCACCAAGATGCTTAGAGGGATGGAGCACCTCTCCTGTGAGGAAAGGCAGAGAGACTTGTGTTCATTCAGCCTGGAAAAGAGATGGCTTAAGGGTTACCTTATTGCAGCCTTCCAGGACCTGAAGGGAGCCCACAAGAAAGACACAGACATTTGAGTATGTAGTGACAGGACAAGGGGGAATGGATTCAAACTGACAGCAGGTTTAGATCAGATATTAGAAAGAAATTCTTTGCTGTGAGAGTAGTGAGATGCTGGAACAGGTTGCTCAGAGAAATTGTGGCTGCCCTGTTCCTGGAGGTGTTCAAGATCAGGTTGTATGGGACTTTGAACAACCTGGTCTAGTGAAAGGTGGAACTGTATGGTCCCTGAGATCCCTTCCAACCCAAGCCATTCTATTATTCTGGTCTTTGCTTTTTGTTTGCATTGTTTGATGTTAGGTAAATAGAATAAATTAAGGGAGAATTGTCTGAGATGCTATTTAAAAATCCCCAACCAATTATGTTCATTTGAATCTCTTTTGGCTGCTACATATTATTATCACTCTAATATGAAATAATTCCTTTTTGTTTCCCAGAATCTTGCTCTCTGATGTTCTGATTTCCATAGCTTGTGTGTTGCCACAATACTGTAGTACCTTTTAAAAGTGTCTTTTTATAGAATGAGCTGGTATTTAAAAAACAAAAATAACAAAGCCACCAATGAACTATTTGTCAGTACTTCTTCCTATTTCAAGCAGAATGGGTGCCCTCTGCAGGTAACTATTTTCAGATGAGGATTTTGGATGTGTGCTCCCTATTATTTCTGAGTGCCAAGGTCTTTGCAGGATCCACCTGTACTACTTGGTTTTAAAATTGATACTGCAATCCTGGCTGAAAATTACAGGAAACGAATGGCACTGAGGGCACCAAGCGGCTGGCTTGGATCTGAATACGATTTTTCCCTAAAGTGTGGGTGCGAAAAGTGGTGTTGGGTTGGTGTTGCAGTAAATATTTTTCCTGCAATTTGACAGTGTTTTCATTGTTGGGTTGGGTTTTTTTTTAATTTTGGTTCATGGCAAGAAGGTAACTATGAGGTTGTTGTCTGCCTTCCACCAGAATGAAATGAACAGGCAAAAAGGATGCTGTCTAAACACTGCTGAGAAGGCATCTTTCTCCCTTAAAGAGGTCTTCGTGTATTCCACCTTTTTTTTCTCTGCCATCAGTCGTGCCTATTCAGTTTACAGTGTTCAAAGTCTCTGAACTGTGTGAAGAGGGAGCTGGGTGCTTCTCTGAGGACAAGAGCAGTGAAATAGCCCTTTCTCTGGCTCTGTAACACAGGGTTTGCTCAGTGACACTCTAGGACAGTGTGGGAGGAGAGGAGATGAACAGGGGTGCTGGTGATGTCTGAGCTGCACTTATGTCACATTGGTAGTAAAAAAGCCCTGCAGCTGGCCAGCAGCAGCACAGCAAGTCTGGGGAGCAGGAGAGCATGTGGGGAACAGCCAAAGACATTGGCTGCCTGCCTCTTCTGGAGAGAGGGACAACTTGCTGGCTGAAGATAAAGGTCTGAGAGCAACCCAACTGCAACTGTAATCTGAATCTGCATATTTGTTTTTCTCTTTCCTGTCTCCCATCACTGCAGCGACCATCTCTTAGCTGAGCACAATGCTTCACCTCATCCCAAAATGCTTTTCTGGCACAGCGAGCCTGAATATTACTACCACCACCAGTATCCTAACAACAGCTACCTGCGGTAAGTGAAGAATGGGGGTGACTTTTAATAATAATAATCATTATTATTATTGTGATATAATACACAAGAATGCAGACTGTACATGCAATCTTTGCTAATCCACAAATTGAAGCCTTCAAATAGAGTTGGTGATTTGAAAATAATTGGAGCAGTAGAGTCAAGATGGTGGAGGTTTACTTTGCTGTAGCCCTACAATTTTCACAAGCCATGTCACTGTATGTGCATGCTGCTAATAGTGTTAGGAATGTTTTACTGCTTAATATGATATTCACAGGTGTGTTTTGTTTGGTTGGTTGGGTTTTTTAAATTACATTTGCAGACTGTAGATAAAACTCTATTTATATGAAATAATACATACTTAGATATACCTTGATGTCTCATATCTACTTTGATTATTTTCTGGAGCTCAGCTGACCTGCAAGACCAGGGTTTTGGGCTGCTTGTCTTATCAGTGCAGGCTAAATGCTTTGCATTGAAATTCTGATGCAATATACAGCTTATTGCACAGCATATTCCTGTGAGCTATGAACATACTTTACCTCTGCATGATTGAAATACTGTGTACAATATGAAAATTTTCTTATAATTAAAAATGATTGTGCTTTGACAAGAACTAGGCTCATAGATTCCAGATAATCTTGATGTTAATTAAGTTTCAATTTATAATGTGGTTCACTCTTTGTATTAAACTTTAGTTTATTACTTTTTGGTTAAGTACAATGTACATAAACATGACAGTTTTTAATAATTTATCTTGATGTGGCTCTTTCTATATCTGTAGCCTTACAACTATTGCTGCATCACAGAATTACTAGCTCTCTTGCAGAATTGTTGAGTAGCATGTTTTTATTAGAAATGTGTTAAGTTTTCGATTTTAAAGCAAAAGAAACTCAAAAGAATTGAGGCTATATTTGAGTTCCAAAGTATGAAACTAATGAAACTGCAGTGGAGTTTTATAAAATCAATCCTTCTCAGTACAAAGGTGAGAGTGATTTGAAATTTAGATTGGCTAACACAAATAGATAGCAAACATAGTACTGCTTCTATTGACTCAAGCAATAAAGTGGAAATGAAGGACAGGTGCTCAAGTTCCCCGATGTAATCTTGTTTACAAGTGACATGCATGGCTCCAGCACAAAATGAACCAAACCACAAGGGAAAGTGAGAGTGTCCACTCCCTCCTCCAGTGTTCCCTTCTTCAGCCTCTGTTCAGCCACAAGGAGGTTGGTCCCCTCACAGCTTTTCTCAGGACCTGTTTTCACCATGTCCTTGCCTTTAGTTTCCTTGCCTTTGTTCCCTATATTTGCTTCTGTTTTCCCACCCTTATGTAAAAATCTGCCATTTGAGTCCCTCTAAAGTTGCTCTCCACACACACTTTTGAGCAGCTGCCTTTAGGTTTGGATGGCAGCCTGCATCTGTGTTTTGGTATTGAAATACAGCATAGGGGGGACCCTTCCATCAATTACAAGGCTGTGTACAGGAGCTGATCGTGAATGAAATTGCCCCTTGAGGCGAACTACCTTGAGAAGAAAGAACACAAACAAGTTCAGGCACAAGGCTTCAGTCTGATCTTAATCATTGCGTTGCTTGGCTCTGTCCTCAGTCCACCTGAAACACCAGGTGGACTGGTGAAACACCACACCTCAGTCCCACATCTGGACATCAGTAAGACTGACAGAGAATCAATCAACCTCAGGGGAGGCTGCCAGCCAGCATTAGTGATAAGCAGATGGAAAAAGGAATGTCCCAGAATTCCCACATCCCAGCAGAACCGTACTTGGAATGCTTTTTTTGCAGATCTATTGGCAAAATCAGAGTCCAACTGCCTGCACTTTCTCTCCATCATATCATCATGTCTCCAATTCCAGTTAGTGGGTCTGCAGAAGTGGAATGGCAGGGCCACAGTCAGTGTCATCTCTGACAGGTTAGATTTGTGGATCTGGCCTGATCAGAAGCAATTTGTGTGCATTGCTGCTCCTCAGCTGAGGATCTGAGAATGGGACTGATCAAGGAACCTGCCCCAAAGAAACACATTACAGGCCTGTACTTTAAAAACAGCACAAAACAAACAACACACACCTCTAGAGAAAACTTGTGAATAGGCCAGAGATACAAATAATGCTAAAGAAAAAATACTTTTCCTTTAATATTCATTTTTTAACAGAAAAAGGGCATTTTGTGTCCTAAAATAGCTAAAGATATTATCTTCAGAAATACTAGAAGTTACTTTATCATGGACAAGCTACATCCAACTTTCAAAGACTGAAATGCAAGAGGATAGGTTTCACTGTATCCATTCAGAATACCCTCATGAGTGGTTGGAATTCATGTCACAAGAAAACAATTCCCAGTATAAAAACCACCAATTTATGATCGTGTAACTGTTATGTAGCTATGTTAGCATAGGTCGAATAAGCAGGGAAACCAGTTTTGCTATGCATAAATCAAACTGTATATGGCTTCTCTGGTCTTAGATCCTGTCTTATCTGTCAGAAGTAGAAAGTGCACCACTTTTAGATTCCCACAAACCTTCTTTTGTAAAACTTACAAAAAGGGGGTTTTGTGCTATTTCTGCTGCCTGGGTATTGTCATCTTGCTAGACTTAAAAGAGGAATTTTGCCTGTGGTAATTTCAGTTCTTCTCACTAAAAGCTGTAGCATAGTAGCTAGTGTCTATATTAGTGGCTTGTCCATGAGCCCTTGCCTTCTTCATAAATTTCACTTTTTCTAAGCTTCCTCTTATATGCAGATGAATTGTTCACCTCTGCCCAGACAGGCACAGAACTCCTACAGCAATTACAGCAGGAAAAACACCAGTACCTTTTTTTTTTTTAAAGATGGCAATCATATTTTAACTTACTTCAAAGATCATAAATCATGGTTTATGTACCTCTCTTTATTTTTGAGGATACCATTGCACATTTCGAACAACAGCTTTGTTAACCAATTAATTTTGTTAACCATTAATGAACTTAGGGCCTTTCTGCCTTTATCTTTTGCAAAACTTGTGCAATTGTACTTAAAGCATGTTACTATAGGATCAAAATACACTTTACAGTCCTAATATTGTTCTGTAGTTTGTTGTCTGAACACAACATTTTAATGAAATGCCCCCTATTGAGGGGGATTTTTTTGAGGATAGGAGGCCCCATCAGTATTTATCACTATCTGAAGGGAGGGTGTCAAGAGGACAGAGCCAGGCTGTTCTTGGTGGAGCCAAGCAATATAATGAGAAAGGCAATGGGCAGAAACCGATACACAGGAAGTTCCAGCTGATTATGAGGAAGAACTTCCATACTGTGTGGGTAATGGCATACCAGAACAGATTGCCCAGAGCTTCTGTGGAGTCCTCCTCACTGGAAATACCCAAGAACCATCTGGATACAATCCTGTGCCATGTGCTCCAGGGTGACCCTCCCTGAGCAGGGAGGTTGGACTGAATGACCCCTCTGTGGTCCCTTCCAACCTGACGCTTGTGGTCCTTGCGGATCCCTTCTAACCCAAATTATTCCGTGATTCTGTGGGGTTTGGGTATTTTTCTGCGAAGGCTCCTCGATGTTCTCTGGAAAAAGCAACGGTTTGGCTTGGGAAGGGACCTTAAAGCCTATCTCGCTCCAGGCCCCCCAGCATAGGGACACCTTACACCGAACCCGACTGCCCCGGGCAGTCGCCGCCCCGGAAGTCACTGGGGAACGAACATGGCTCTGCGTGGCCCGGCGGGGGCGCAGGCACCCGCCATTCCCAGCGGCCGCGGGACCAGCCACCACCCCCC